>JAOTAV010071169.1:0-38610 GCA_026546445.1 Cyclargus thomasi | reverse complement strand
GTACACAATACAAAAACTACACACTACAAAGATAACACTGATTTTGTGGGAGACTGGTGCCTAAACTAGGCGTAGCCTTGGCGTAGTTTAAGGACACCAGGATCTCACTCGCTTGGTCCAGCTAGTTGATACAGAGTAGAAAAATATATTATAGACGAACGAAATTAATAATCGTCATATCTGGCTGCTTCTGACAGTTTGTAAGCGTCAGCTACCTTCCGGAATCTATAAGACTTCTACCACATAATAGTAATATCAATATAGAATGTGCACTACATATAAACGACCGGAAAGCTGTAAAATCTACACGCCTCAATCTCGGTAGAATCTTGGTAGAGCTACAGTCGCGAGTGATAAATAGTGATGATAATTAATAACAATGATAAATAAATACTATTATCTTGAGTTTACTATAGACATGCACGAAACCTATCCAAAATTATCCTTATTACAATAAAATGATAATTTCGAGTCAAAAATAAACATCCGTAAAATTCGTAGTATGACAGATAAACAAATTTCAGATCAATCAGTCGACGGGAAGATGGTAAAATTTGAGTCACTTAATTTGTGCCACCAAATAACTGGGTAGACTAAATAAAACCAGTAGATATCCACTTTCGATGGGGTAGTTAAAGTACTACCGAGTGCTAGGGCTGGCACTTGGTAGCACATGTCACAAGCCGCTGTCAGTATTCTAGCTAGCTATTTCAAACACAGGACGGGAGTGCATATACTGTATCGTACCTTTACTGTACAGCTAATGTTCATTTAATTTAAATACGGCATAAGGTAAAAGATAGCTAACCTAATATATTAATTGAAATTTTAAGGTACTACAGAATTAACTTATATAAAATGTTGTTGGGATGAATATATTGATAGGTGGTAAACCTATAAACATATAATATTCCACAGTAATTTTAAAGTAATTTAAAAACGGTTAGTTCCGGAATTGGTGGTAGGCACTGTAGATTCGACGCTCAAAAATATTTTTTATCATTCTGAATAAAAACATGCGAGCAAAAAGCTATGCCATGGGGAGCCATTCGTGCCGAATGGGCCGGCTCTACCGGAATGATACTACGGCCTCAAAGAAAAACTGGCGTGAAACAGCGTTGTGCTGTGTTTCTCTCATTGAGTTTACCGGTGGCCATACTTCTCTAATCCCCCCTATCCCTATTCAGATTGCCCATTCCATAAAGGCCGGCAACGCAGTGGCGACTCTTCGGATTTCGCGAGTGTCCATGGGCGACGGCAGATGCTTTCTATCAGGTAACCCTTAGGTCCACCCGCTTGCCCCCTAAATGACATTTAAAAAAGGAATAAAATGCCCACAATAAAAGACTTCAAAGAAAAAAGGATTTTCACGAAATAGAAACAAAACTTTTACGCAATGAGCAAGAAAATTCTGGGCCGTGCCCAAGGGAAGTCACCGTGATCGATCTTTTAACCGATTGCTGGGTTGCCCACATAAAATGTAAACTAGACATTTTATATGTACATACATTGAAGACAATCAATTTAGTTGAACGGCTAGCGGTCTGAGCTGTACATTATGGATCGGGTAACGACGGAAAACTTTAAAATTTTTCCATCAAAAATAATATTCCTTGTCTATTTTCTAGCGAGAAAATTCTTCGATAATAAACTCTAGTTTCTGATACGTTAAACGAAACATTTTTGAACACTAATTGAATTAGACCAAGCGGCAAAAAATGGCTGCCGTATTAAGGGACACTCAACGAAAGAATGCTCCATGGAACTATTACAGCAGAGGCATTACGTTTTCGAGTCCTTTTTTCCCCGTCAAGGACGACAAAGAGCTACTAAAAGCAAACCTAATGGACTCATTTCGATACAAACCTTTGTGCTTTCGCCTCAAGCTGTTGCAGTTACAGGCACTTATATGTAAACTCTTGCGGCATTTTCTGTTTTCTAAGAATAATTTTTTCGCTTTGTCAACAACATCTTATATTTTATGAAGACATACTTGTATATAGGGTGTAACAAATGTAGGTGATTAAACTTTAGGAATCGAATATGTGCTTGATAAAAGGCTCACTGTGAAAATAGCAGTGCTGAAAGCGAAAAAAAAACTTTATGATTCGTCTGGCCAAGCGCCCTCAGCAACATGAGTTTACTTATACAAATCTTAAAAAATATTTTTCGCTTGTGAAAGGTGCACTGTGAAAGTGTGTGCAGCCTTAGCGCTGCACACACTTTCACAGTTAACTCCACATCAGAGACACATACGATCCCTAACGTTTTATCACTTATTTTTGTTACATCCTGTATAATCTATGTTTTTCGGCAATAGCTGTGTTTTTCTAACATTGAGTTTTGAAAGAGGAATAACAATATATCCCTGACAAACTTTTCGACAATTTAAACGACTTTCGCTAGAAATCCGAGTAAAGCTCGTTTTCTAGGTTTTTATAAAAACTCGCTAGTCAACAACAAAATCTACGTTTACTAAGATATATAATAAAATAAAGAATGAATCTTAAAGAAAAAGACAATTTTATATGAAATATAACTTGTTACTAAATTTTACTTTGTAATTTTTGGTAAACAATTTAATGTAATAAATTAACAATATATTGTATAATAAAAATTTAATTACAAATAAAGCTTTTACTCATACCCATATATTAATATTCCGGATTATGGCAGGTAAAAGACCCTTCTTAACAATAAATCACAATTTCTAAGCATTTCATATCTCGTGTTCAGCCCGAGGTAATGATTTCTAATAGCGGGCGTTGTTTTTAAATTTTAAAGTAAGGAAACTGGTCTTCATTTTTTTTTGCTTTAGGTAAAAAGTAGGGTAGGCCCCGCTTCTCATCAGCCAGGTCTACAGTGCCGTATTAGGGTGTAAGAGGAGTTATATGACAAGGTTTCAGCTTGCCTCAAATACCAACTCAAAATTATCCTCTTTCGGCTTTCGGATGTGAAGAGTGGACATCTAATACGTGAAAATATTTCAAGTCGGTGGTCCGATTTTGATACAATTTAAAACATATTTAGGATCTGCGGACTCTAAGATAAAAGTCGATTTTTAAATATTTACAAATAAAATGAAAACTTACGTAAACGGACAACTAAGATTTCTGATTGCGGCTTTTTAGTAAAAGTCCCCCTTATCTACATCATTTTATGAAATCATAGCCTGAATTATATGCATGTAGGAATCAACGTACAGCCTAAACCACTGATCGTAGAAACATTAACTTTGGGGGGAATATTCTCGATAGTGATTAACAATCCCAAAGGGGATGAAATAGAACGTCCGTAGCCTAATAGGTAAGACCTTTAGTTCGCATTCGCACACGAGAGGGTGCCGGCTCTACCCCGGTGGAGGCGTGTACCAATGAGACATTTTCCGATCTCGAGTATATAATACGGTCGCTCATTACTGTGGGAGAGCCATGTTTCGGCACGAATGGGCCAGCTCGACCGGAGTGATACAGCTTAACAAAAAACTGGCCTGAAACGACGTTAGCTGTGTTTCGTTCAGTGAGTGAATTTACCGGTGGGCCACCCTTACTAACTCTATTCCCACTCTCTATTCCCTGATAAAGGTCAGCAACTCACTAGCGACTCTTCACATGCCACGGATGTCCATGGGCGACGACACTTGCTTTCCATCAGGTAACCCGTTTACTCGCTTGTCCCCTAAATATCATTAAAAAAAAGTTTTTAAAATAAATAAAATTGAGTTCTGCATATACAACGTAAATTTTTATGTTAGAGGTAAGGGTTATGTGGTCCCTAACTGCAACGACACGCGACACCGCAGCCAAGTCACGGAGCGCGTCATCTGCTGGCGATTTATGATCCGCATAAGTTTACCCGACGCGGGCTTACGGCCTTATTGGAAGTGATTTTGTATACAAACTATGAAACTAGATGATGCTCGCAAAATTCGTTTATTCGTGCGGGAACCGTACATCTTTCCGGGACACAAAGCAACCTGAAGAAATATGAAATTTCAGCAAAACCGGTTCAGCGGTTTGGATGTGAAGAGGTAAAAAAAAAACAACATACGGACACACTTTCGCATATTAAATATAAGTATGGATGTTCCATGAACTTATGCATTAAATTTTTCATGTTCAAATTTTGGATCATATCTTACCACGGAATCGCCTTTTCCCATACTAACTTTTACCCCCCCTTTTTACCCTTATAGGAGACGAATTTCGAAAAATCCCTTCTTATTAAAATCCTTTCTTAGCCAATGTCTACGTAATAACATCTACCAGCATGCCGATTTGTATCGTGGCTATAATCTATTAGATGTGTCAGTCAGTCTCCTTTGATTTTTTATCGAAATCGGTCCAGTCGTTTAAGCGTAAAGAAGCAACAAACATACACACTCATAAATTTACAAAGTTTCACATTTATAATATTACTCAGACTGAGGTACGATTATTTTAGAACCTCTATGTATTTTCTCTCATTAGTAGTAGTTGACATACCTATTAATAGAAATCAGAATGAGGTTTATTTAACAGCCTAGTCGCTAATGACCTTTAAGTTACGTCCAAGAATAATTAATTATTTTCGGTCCTGGGTTAACTGATTTAATGACATAAAACACAACAGATATCCTGAAATACGAATAGAATACTGAAGCACGTGTTAAATCACATCTACATTGTATACAAGCGATACGAAAAAAAAATCTAATATTCTAAAAACCCTTACATTCTAAAAACCAGTTATTCAGATCACGTTGAAACTCATACTCGGAATAGTTTTAAAACTACTTTATTTCTTACATAGCAATTTTGTATTTTCGAGTGCCACGAAAAATTCGCGGAAGCGGTACGCTATTTCTGAAAGTTAATATTTCAGTCGGAGTTAAAATCTCTTTGGGACTTATGTGGGACGTTAGAGAACTATGAATATTAACTTTCATCGTATTGTGAGCGGAGGCGATTTGTAAAGTTTAAAAGGGATGCACCGCCTACGTGGTGTGTTACTGATGTTTCATACATGAGCCTGTGGGCGCGAACACATACAGCTGAATGCATAAACGCCGTTTAATTTTGCATCTCCTTTAAGATAAGCAGTCCCGCTGCTTAGCGATTACAACCCCCAGTTTACAGCGTCTTAAGAAAACCTTTACTTATAAAAATCTTGATTAAAGACTGCAGGAAAGATATCGATTTCCTGTCGCGTGGAGTTGTCGTGGAGTGTCGCGCGTTTATTTATTAAAACCGATGTTCTAGTACATAATTATGTTTAGGCACGAAAAAAATCGATTTACCTGCGAATGAGCCGCGCAGAACTCCGGCGTCGGTTGTCTGAAAGGGCTGTGCACCGGGCACGACGGGTGCTGCGGCATGTGGTGCGCGTGGCCGTGCGCGTGTCCGTGCGCGTGCGCGTGCGGCGCGTGCGCGTGCGGCGAGTGGCGATGCGGCAGGCGCGGCTGGGCGTGGCGGGCGCACAGGTGCGTGGCGCTGCCATGGTGCTCGGCGAGGGACAGCGTCGAGCAGGATGGCCGCCAGTAGCCGCCGTCCTCCATCTCAGGCGGGGGGCATCGCGCCGCGCCGCAACACGCGCAGCGCCGCGCGCACGTCAGCGCATGCCGGCGCGCCTCGTGCGGACACCAGTCCTCTCGCTCGCGCCCCGACACCCTGGCTGGCGCGCGCTAGCGCCGCCGCGACTCGCGCCCGCCGCGCATCGTATCATCCGAACTAAAGCTAGTACACTTCGTTTATCACTAGCACTGGGTAGCAATCGTCGTCCGCGGTAATATCGACGCTATCACAATAAAACGACCACTAGTTCCGCATATCGCGCACTCGATGAAGCCTTTCGATAAAAAGCGTGTCGAACTTTCCGAACCGACTCGTAACGAAGTTTAATGAACACGTTCGATTGTTTTAAACTGTGACCTGCAGCCGGGGAAATAATATTGGATCACATCTAGGAGGGTAAACGATAATCCGAAGGAGGGGGAAACGATCGAAAGCGGCACTCGTGGCGCCTTTGTTTCAGAACATAATATTGTTTAATTCTGTTGAACTTTACCGGTATACTGGCGAGTTTACACGTTATATTCTTTATAATACTGAAATTACTCTCGTATGTTTAGACGACGTCGCAGCAACAGTTCGAGCAAACGCGGGGGCGATATATAAAACGAACGGACTCCCACAAATGATGCGGGGTCGGACGGCTGTAAGAAATCACTGCGACTCACGACCACATACAAACTCTAGTCGTTTGTTCAGTTTTAAGTAACATTGTAACAAGTAAACATTTCACGAGTACTTTATTTAATTGCTTTATAAGAGAATATTATACAATTACATCTCATTGATAGATGAGCCTGCAATATTATAATATAATTTCAAACTAGTATTTTTTTGAAATACAGTTGAAACACAAAATCAGTTCGAATGGACTGCATAAAAACGTTTACTTAGAAAATATTTTCATCAATGTTGTATTGGACAAAGCTCCTTATTTATACCAGCACGTCGTTACCGCAAGTAATGGCGGCATTGGTCGCTAGATCAATTTTAGTAGGTAATGAAACCTTTAGCCTAGTTTAGAGAGCGGCTTTTGTGTCGGGGCGGAAAGCCACCTTTACTAAAAGTAGCTAGATCTAGATCTAGACCATACTAGATAATACCTTAAAAAATCTATTCTCGAAACAGTTAACAGGAACATCACGCATCTTAAGCTCACGTTATCACGTAGTACGGGATAATGGAGTAACAAGGTACCTGCGAGATAACGTTCCCCTAGTGGATAAGGCCCGTCAATTCAGACCTCGATTATTACACTACAGATGATGCGTGTTTTGTACCTCCAGCTCTTTGACCTACTAATAAAATACACGAAAGTTCAATTTTATTATAAAAAAAGGCCAAATTCATTGAGAAATATTGTATATTTTACAATCAATATGGTATGGCTATTTCATGTTTTTACACTGTTTCCAATTTATTCACTTGGGGGTATTGTTTAACAAATCCTTTGTTAGCTGATACCTACGTCATAGCATCTACCTACATGCCAAATTTCGCCCCGATCCGCCGAGTAGTTTGGGCTGTGATTTGACACTGATCACTATGTCAGTCAGAAGGTCAGGCAGCAGTCTATTTTCTCTTTCTTTATTATGGAAATTGATGATTCAATTCATAATAAAACATATAGGCAGAACAGCACCATACTGTTATTAAATAAAAATGTTGTAGAAAAATACAACTACAAAAAATAATACACTATTTTAATACAAAACATCTTCAGGAAAAATTCGATTTGAATAACATTTTTTATGCTGAGGGAATCTTTTATTATAATTCAGAGGATGATGGATTTTATGCTGGTGGTATTGAAACAACAATGGATACCCCGAAATAAAATGTACAGCGACGGGGATCGTTAATAACAAAAACCTAACTTTTACGCCGGATTTGTAAGGGTTTCAATCGAACTTTCTTTAACGATTTTAACATAAAGAATATTTCTTTAAGTTCAAGGTATGCTTACATCCTTTTAAAAACCATTACTACACGATTAGTCAGATTATTAAGAGTCGTTATAGTGGATTGTTATGTCTATTGCACTAAGAGTAGCGATAGTAGATTTATAAATTTCGTAGCAGTGCTATGAAATTCGTAGCAGTACCAACTACGAATTGCCTAGCAGCGCCAGAAGTTGCATAGCAGCGCTACATGTTGCGACGCGGCGCTACGAGTTGTATAGCAGCGCCACGAGTAGTGTAGCTACGTTACGAGTTGTGTAGCTGCACTACGAGTTGTATAGCAGCGCTACGAGTAGTGTAGCTGCGTTACGAGTTGTGTAGTTACACTACGAGTTGTGTAACTGTACTACGAGTTGTATATCAGCGCTACGAGTAGCGTAGCTGCACTACGAATTGTGTAGCTGCACTACGAGTTGTGTAGCTGCACTACGAGTTGAAAAGCAGCGCTACTAGACGCGTAGCGCTACACTTGGCGTAGACGCTCTATGAGTTCAACGAGCAGCACTAAAAACTAAACTGGCTTTAACAATATCTCTCAAAACATTATACCAGAAAATAAACTAAATCTCATACACTTGCTCTTCACATCAGCGTATTTACTAGACGTATGGACGCACTTATTCGATTTCGGTAGCAAAATCGATAATTCGCCTTGACCTAAATATCGCTCCCGATTGCAACAATTAAAGGGAACGTCGCGTAATGGCGTCGCTTTTCACTGCCTCATACTTTTTACGACCTACGCTTATGTCGATTGTAACATTGTGATGGTAATGAAACACTCATTGAAGTACCTTATTTTAACTCGTATGAGTTGTGAAAATCGTTATTCATCTTATATTGATATCTGATGGCGATGGCTCACAATACAAATATTTGATGATTTGAGCCAAAATAATAACTTAAATTGATGCCTTATTAGCGCATTTTGTGATGGGGAAAAAGCATTCAACACGTTACATGATCAAAAATCAAAAAAAATTAAGACGGACACAAACATTTTTTACCCTCAGCACGGCGAAAATGTAAAACTGCTGAGCTACTTCTAGTTTCTGGTCTGTTTTTTTTTTCAGCAAAGCTACAGTTTGTGTTTGACGTGACTGACACGTGATTTCCTTTCTCAAAATATGTCATAGGCTCAACTTTACGTGCCGTGCCATGCTTCGGAATGAATGGACCGGAGTAACATCTTAGACGCTACAGAAAACTGGCGTGAAAAAGCGTTGCGCTGTGTTTCGTTCAGTGAGTGAGTTTACCGGTGGCCCAACTTCCATAATCCCCCTATCCCTATTCCCTTATAGAGGCTGGCAACGCACTTGCGACTATTCGGATGTCACGAGTGTCCAGGGGCAATGGCAGTTGCTTTCCATTAGGTAACCCGTCTGCTCGCTTGCCCCCTAAATATCAGTGGAAAAAATTCATTACTATCGCAACCTGTTCGTCTCATTTAGATCCTAACATTCCATAACACTGAAACGACACTATAACTCATAAGACATCGGACGTGATCCGGATCAAATTAAGTTCCTACTTCCGACCCTCGTACGTTCCCTAACCCTGTATCCTCCTAACGGAGGATACCCTTGGAGGTAACCCTCCAAGTGCGACTCATCCAAATATACACTTAGACCCACTCACGCCTAGGTCAATCGTAGGATTTAGGTCAAAATAGAATATATATAAACTTACTACTTATACTTAAGTATTATTATAACAAATAGCTCGTATTTACACAGCCCGAACCAATAAGCTTTATTTTAAAAAACACGCGAACTTATCGAAAATTCGGGAAAACGATATTTTAATTGCAACGAGTATGAAAGGAATGAAAACCGTCAAATTGGGCGAGCTAAGAGAGCCCTTTTTATCCCACTCTCAGTACATGTTTGTGGTACACTTTACTTAAAAAACTATGAGAACTTTGGGTTTAGGCTTTAGTATAGTGATTTGAGTTTATCTGTAGATGTGTTTAAACGTAAAAAAGTAATTATATTAAAGATAACTATAAAAAAAATAATGGATTACTTACGCCATCTATGAATTAAGTTGTGCAACTGTAAAGATGAACTAAACGAACTGAGTATCCAGATGTATCCAGAACCGTAAAATTTTATTTTAAAAATCTGTCACAGTCACAGTATTAACAATCTCGCGAGTCGCGAGTATATGAAAAAATACTGCGTATATTTAATTAGTGACAGATGTAAACTAGAAAAGTATAGAATGTGTTTTTTTTATTTTATAAAAAATAAGGGAGAGAACAAGCAAACAGGTTACCTGATTCAAAGCGAATACGGTCGCCCACAGACAATAGCAACATCAGAAGAGTTGCCAGCCTTTTAAGAGGAAATACACTCTCTTTAAGGTTTCGGTCTGGAAATACAGCTCAAAATTCGGTTTAACACAACTCTCGCAAGTTCTTTACTAGGCGATATATTAAGAACTTATGCCACAACACACAACTTATTATATGTTTCGTACCCAACAATTGCACAGTTTTGGTGCTCGACTATCCATCCACTAACTCCCTCAACATACAGCGGGCTTAAACTATGAAGTGATGCCATAATGCACCACCGTCTACTCAGTCTACATCTAACTTCATTATGAAAAGTTGGCGCCATTAAAATTTCGCTAACTCAATTTGTATCAACTTTAAAGCTTGCAGTTTGATGGGGTTAATAAGGTTGGAAATGTATTTCAAGCTGCCATTTTGGGACTAATTATGCTGTGTCCGTTCGTTTTGGTTGATTTAAGCTTAGCCCAATTATAATGCAAAAATATGACATTTGAACGGCACGATGTTAGTGCATGGCTATGCATGGCAAAGGAATTATAGTAAGTACTTCTGGCCAGGAATTTCAGTTAGTGACTCATTGATATACAATATAAAAAAAAAAAACATATAACGTTAAAACGTTTCGCACTCGAGAGGGTGCAGGTTCAAACCTCAGTGGAGGCGTGACCAATGAGACATTTTCCGATTTTATTGCCGTGGGAAAGCCATGCTTCGTAAAGAATGGGCCGGCTCGACCGGAGTGATACCACGGCCTTACGGAAAACTGGAGTGAAACGGCGTTGTGCTGTGTTTCGTTCAGTGAGTGAATTTACCGGTGGCCTAACGATTTTAATATCCTATTTATACTCCCATTCCCTATTCCCTAATAAAGGCCGACAACGCACTTGCGACTCTTCGGATGTCGTGAATGTCCATGGGCGACAGCAGTTGCTTTCCAACAGGTAACCCGTCTGCTTGCTTGTCCCATAAAGATCATAACAAATATAAGCATTCGATAAAGGTTACCAATAATACCAAATTTACCAAAAATACCAATACACTCGGACAATACTGCATACCATCTACCGCATCCATCCAACCAATTCTAATTTTAAATCAACTCTAGACGAGTTTCCGTCGGAGAAAAAACAACGCGCACAAAGCAGAAGGTCACAATTCAATAAAAGCTTGTTAAGTATACAAAGAACACCACAATCGCATGAATATAGTCTAGAAACCGGTGCCAGAACACAAAACAAATTCGAAACACAGGTCGACACTGCAGTCCAGATGTGGGTCACTGGGTTACTGTCCTACAATGAGATAACTGCGGAGGGTTTTTGTGATCTAACTCGATTTCTTGTGATTTCATATTAGCCGCTTACTACGGTTAAAAAGAGCTGAAAAATGTATTCGAGAGCCCAGACAATGTTCGCGCTAAGTTGGTCGAATTGTATGCGAGAGTATTGTTACTTAATTGAAACGAAAGACGGCGGAGATTTTCCGACTTTCACAGCAAGTTGAACGCAAAACATTACGTCCTTTGTATTATTATATTACAGTATGTTTACTTGTTGGATTTACTCAAATATATTGATTTACATTCACAACTCTTTTAACAACAAAATATGCTCTGAACGATATGTCTTCATATTCATTCTAGCATGACATTTACAAATGGATATGTGACTTAACTTGCCACCTGCTTCTTAATTTTGTGCTTACATGAAGTTATTAACTTAAAACTTAGTTACCTACTTATCTACTTAATACGTGTAAACCAGACATATGCAAAAGGTTTTTTTTTTTGCTTCTTGATAAATGACAAGTACTAACTGAAACGAAGTCGAATCGATGGTACTTTAAAAATTAGGCCCGACAAAGTTAAAGGAAATTATTATTATAACAAGTCTTACATAATTCCCTAGGATAAGTAGAGAAACTGAAATCTATTTATACAATATACATATCGTCGCTGGGCGTACGAGACCACGTAAGAGAAGTTTGTAAATAACGCGTAACAGCAAAACGCGCAAAATTGAAATATCGTGCCAGCCGACTCTAAACGTCTATTGACTAGACTATAAAAATTTTTTGCTCATACTACTAATGTCCATTTTGTAAATGTCATGCCCAAAAAACTCGGATCAGCCTGTTTGTCATGCAGGTATATGTTATAACGTAGGCATTCGCTAAAAATGAATTTTGATTAATTCTACCTCCGAGGGAGATAAAATTGGAGACAAAAGCGTGTGGTTAATAACATGACGATGATTAGAACATGTGACTCAAGTATGCTCCGTCGTAATACTAGGGGGTTATTTAAGCCAAAAAACCTGTCCGTACTTGGTGGGATTGAATAAATACCGCCTAATAGAAACCCGAGTGAGGGTAAAGCTTCTGTCGGGCTCAAAAAAAAAAATGAAACAATGCGGTTGGGAGTTTTTCGCTACCTTGTTCGCATTTACAAAGGTAAGCCCTCATTTCGGATGTACTCGTAACAAAAAACACTCCCTTTATTACAATATTCGCGTAGGCCGAGCCTTACTTACAACACGAAACATTTTACACTGATAGGAACACATTTAGTTTATTATTGAGATGGATTGAAAGCCTCCTATTTTATTATTAAACCGACCTTTCAATTTGATCTGAAGCTGTATGGAGAGTACGCAATGAATTCGGGTTATTTAAATAGATAGCGAGCGACACAAAATTTTTTACGTTTTTTTTTTTGGGTCCTCGTCGAAACGCTATGAGCTATTGTACAACATGCAAATTCCATTACACTAAGAACTATACTCCTCCATGATAATCACAACAATCAACATCAAAGTATAAGAAATGTTGCGAGCTGTTTAGTGGTTTGGAGCAGTGAGACGTGATATTTTCCCTTAAACATACAATACGGCACAAACGATAAAAGGAGGTCGGGCAGTTAAGTGCGTTCATAAGAAAATCGGAAAACTGTTATTGTACCGCCGCATATAAAAACACCTTCATGGTCGGCGCTGAGCCGCATATCGACCAGGATATATTGTGTAACGGTTAAACATTGAACTACCGACGTTATAGTGACTGACTGTTTTATTGAAATAAAACTAGACAAAGTCGTTTAAATAAGGACAGATTAGTATACTTTGTACATTTATGACGTTTATGGCCAAAACATTTTTGTAGGATAAATATCGTGGGAACAAATTGTGATATAAAATTATAATAACAATAATGACATCTATGAACGCTTCACACCACGTCAATCTGGCCCCGTGCTAAGTACCTCAAGGACTTGTGTTACAAGTACCAGACAACGGAAATATATCTTCTATTGAAAATAAAATCTAAATTTTTTACTCTACGAAAGCTTTTGCGACGACAGAAAAACGATGTTCTAACAGGGCAAGCCGTCAAGTGCCTCGCTAGAACATAATTAACAAGTCTCATTCAATTTAAAAGCTTATTCTACGATAAATATATCCGTAAATAAAATGAAGTTGTCATTTTATACATTACATTCCTGTTATATTTACATTTATGAATCCTATTGTTTTCTCTTTTATTTTAAAATAAATATTTATTATTCACACTTAATAATTATTTCTAACGAAAAGGCCCCGTTTACAAACGAAATCGGTAATAAACTTACAATACCCAAATACGCAGTAACATTTTCAAATGTCATCCCTTCTAATGTTTCCGAATGTGATAACCAGCCATATCCCATAAGAAGGATAAATCTCCCCGCGCCGTAACATACAGGTCACGGACAAATTAGACAAACATCCCCTTTCTATCCTTTCTCAATCAAGTTTAATGTAAATACAATTTGTACTTGTAAATATTGAAATGGAAGATATGTTTAAAATTATACTTGACGTACAAGTATTGACACACACGTATGCGAATAAAATTCAGCCTCTACATTATCGCCGATTTTCGTTTTTCAGCACGATCGTATCGTAAAAACGTCGTACTTAGTCAACTCGTCCCTAAAATATAGACGAATATCCGCGAACACAAGCGAGTACGTCCTTTACAGATTTTGCGTATCATCGTTTAACATTAAAATTTCTCCCAACTATAAAAATCGCGTCGATCAAGCATCGTTCATGTAAATACTTTAAAAGCGGAAAAACATTAATGCAACTGCCGGTACAAAATGGACAGTATTTAGAACGAGCGAGCGAGGCGTTTTTAATAGCCGTCATTTAATATAAAAACTGTTCGGCATCGAATAGATTTTCAACGCTAATAATGTTTTCATCGTCATAATAAGAGTAATTTATCAATATTAAGCTACGAATGCAGCGGAAAACGAAGCCTTTTGGGTCAGTACTACAAACTAATAGAGCTGTCAAAAATACCTGTAAATCCTTTCCACTTTGCCACAAATTGCGATCTGCCGGGTAGTTAAAATTTTATAAAAATGTAGTCTTGAAAGCCAATTATAGTTTTGAAGGCCAAGTAAGAGCGATATAATTGTAAGGAGGTAACTCTACACTCTCCAAAAATTTTTTTATTAAAACAATTCAAATATTTATAGTAGACCATTTTATGAGTGACTTGTGAAATTTACCAAACAAATACGATAGTTTTAGGCGACTCACAACCTACAGACTGGATTTGACAATAATCCAAATACCATGGTTCTTGTCGAGCAAAGCTTTTGTGCGATTCATTGCTTTCAGTAATACATCAGCAAATTTTCTACAACTAAGGAGACTCGAGCCAAATCCTCCACGCATGTCATAAATTTGAGATAACACATAATTTAATAAAACCGTCTGCGGCCAACTCATTTCAATGCCAGAGAAATAAATCAAGTGATTAATAAGATCTGGTTTCTTCGAGATGAATACTTTGAGCATTAAAATTCAGAAAGGCATTACGATATTATTCCAATAAAATATTTTATTCAAAGCCTCTAAATAGAGCAGCATAATGAGGCTAAATTTAGAAATTGAATCAGTTTACTTTAGGACAATTTCGTGTTAATCGATTTTAATTATAATAATATTCTATTAGTATAAAATGTCTAGTAGTCTACTCGTTTAAAATGCTAATGCCGGGCCGAGAAAATTTAATAAGCGATTTGAAAAAGAGCGTAGAAAAGATATTTGAAAATCGACGCTAGATTAAAGTTAGTCTAGTCATCTGAAGAAATAAGTTTGCGCGTTCGCTAAGAAACCTCATTTGTCGTAACTTCTAACTCCAGAGCTACTTTCTTTGTCATGCTCAATCTGGATCTCAGCTCGAACGACATTTCTTTTCATGATTAGGACAAAGACTCAATGCCATTTGAAAAGTGTTGCCTTCACAATACACTGAGGTCTACTTTGATTTCATACTGATTTTAAAATAAGGCCTTCTTTGTAACTATGAGTAGTTTATTTCGAAATAAACCAGATTTATTAATGGATACCGCGTGTAAGTACCACGAGCTTAGGATTAGGTACTGTATTAGATATTGCATTGTATGGACTTAAATTTAGTAAATAATGTGAAAGTTCCAAAAGCAGAACTATATTGGCTTCTTTTTTAGCTTGTAATATGGGCGTTAAGAATTACTCGACTCGTTTAACTTAGGAGTTCGGGAAAAAATATTTGCATTTGAAAAATGTTCCAATAACCCAACGGGGTAAAGATATGTCAAAAGTGAATATGAGATTCAAAGTTTTCTATGATACCCAGGTATGCTATGTACCCTTCAATATACAAATCAAACACAGCTTTAAGATTAAGTGTTTTTAAACAGTAAAAGTTTATGTTCAGAGCTAGAAAAGCGGTTCTGTTTTCCTAATTTTTCCATCGCGCGCCCACTGATTAGAGAGTAAGCCCCCAACTACTGAAACTTGTTAAGAGAACTTCGTCACCGACGTCATTAAACGATAAGTTTGATGTTATGACTATATTGGATAATCAAGGGGGTATCTACCGGGCGTTAAGAAGACTAAAGTTTCTAGAGATCATACATAAGCTATATAACACGTAAACGTAAGATTAATGAGTTATTACCAACACCAAAAATATTACGTATTTCCAATGGAAACACGAAATGGGAACGAGGATTACGGCAGTTAGCGTAGACTTAGTGGAAATCCCGTTCGATACGTGTACAGTAATGCAAAGAGAGTTCCGAATGTCAGAGGCTTGCCAACTGGCAGAGTTATAGCAGGCTATGGGAATAAATAGCGCCTAACTCCTTTACGTATCGGCCATCGAAATGTGCTTTAATTTCGCAAATATTTGTGACATTGACAAAGGACTAAAGGGAACTCTGCGGACGCTACATGAAAGATGTAACAAAGTAATACATATCCCCGCTTCACAGTATCGTCGATCGACGTTGATGGGCGATGGGAATGGTGTGCGTTTCGCGGTATATCGATATCGAGAAGTTCGACAGGCACATTCCTTACTTGAAATAGTTAACACGTTTGACTGTCACTGTGTGCGTGTGGAGGCGGCGTGTGCGTGCGCTCGCTCGCCCGGCGCGGCGCTGACTGGCGCTCCGTGGCGGAGGCTGCGCGCTCGAGCCACCCCCGCCTTCATTCAAGGCGAGGCCGAGCCCAAAACAGCCGGACTCTTAATGCGGCATGTGCCGCTTTCACAATACGCATTCCGGCCGTAAATCGCCTTTTTGAGTCCTCCAAAAAATCGCGGCGGATGTAAAGTAAATATTTGCCGATCGTCACCTCATTTCCACGAGCGAAAATACCTGGTGGGAGTTATCGCGCAACGCTGAGGGCTTTAATTTATTGACTCTGCTCACCCTTAACATCAATTACGAAGATTGCTGAATGATACAATCTAAGCGGAGCCACTACTTTGCTTCTAAGAAAAGCAATTTTCAAATTTCCCTAAAACGCCGGAGAGATCAGAAAATAAATGGTAGTAATTTGAAATTTTATTTTTATACGGACGCAAATTTTTGACGACCTGTGTGGCTCAGTTAGTAAGCGCGCTGGTAGCTTAAGCCGAGGGTCGCGGGTTCGAATCCCGCCGACGGAGCAAAGGTTTTTTAATGTTCCTAAAATCCTAAATATGTGTATAATATTTAAAAAAATTAAGTATATTTGTTGTCCGGTACCTATAACATAAGTTCCTGGGGTTAAGCACGGGGCCAGACTGACATGGTGTGAAGCGTCCATAGATATTATTAATATAAATTACTTCACGGGTGAGAAGGAAAGCAGAATCCAACAAAAAAAAATTAAAACGCGATATTCTGCTGGCGAACGAAATTCTTTTCCGGTAACAGGTGCCAAGTTTTCCGATTGTTTTTAAGTTACAAAGCTAAGAGAGACGTCAGCCCCGTGTACTCTAGGTGGTGAAAAATGACCACACGGACGGCACAGTAATGACCAACAAGAACAACCTGGTGTGATAATAAATCTCAAATGTACACCTGGAGGCGCCGATGAAAAATAGCCGATGTAAATTAACATAAAATTCTTATATCTCCGCGTTGAGAAATTGTATGTCATACCGATTTTCATCAGTTTATATAAATTTTGGTCAAAGACCCATGTGCGATTACCTTGGTTTTGGTGAGGAAAAATGAGAACATAGAATTTCAAATATTATTACTTATTTAATAGTCTAACACCCAGTTTCCGGGTATTTTTCACAAGATTTTATCTATTGACTATCGCTTGTGATTGGCTAGTTTAAAAGAATTAACCAATCAACAACGCCGGTGAAAAGTTAAAATCCTGTCAAAAAACTTTAGAAACCGGGCATAAAAAAATAATTTAATTTTTTTTGTGTCTTCAAACAAACATCGAAGAAAAGGTTTATAAACACACTAAATCAAAATGATACAAAGATAATAGACCGTATAGTTCTGCAAAGATACTTTGAGATCCGACAAAATTCACCGACAAACGTGCTTCAATTCAACTCAGTATTGGGCAACATTTAGTTACAAACATGCTTGATGTCCAAAAACAAAAACCCGACTGCAATAACGCTTGCAAGTTAAGCATCAAGATATGTTTATTTCTTTTCGTTTATTAATAACAATTTATTTAAAGTCCTTTATTTTGATACCCTACTCGACCAAACTAGTCGGAAAAAATGTTTTTGGAACCTAACAATTTAGATTTTTTTAATTTTTTAATGTACGCAATGTCACTAGCGCTATCAAGACGAATCTGACTATACCTCATACGTCAAAATCCATCAAGCCGTTTAGGCTGCAGAGCGTGCCAAACAATTAAATACGTACATACATACTCTCGAAAAACATAACCCTCCCGGCGCAATCGGATGAAAAAATAGCTCACCCCATCGAAATCGGGGATAAATCATTCACATTCGCCTCGGAAGTATCAGGGATAAATCTTACCTGTAAACAAAGAAAAAAACACGTAAGTTACAACGTCAGAATGCGATACGATAAGCTCACACTGTCTCGATATCTGCCTGTCCGTCCGATATCCACATCTGACATTACCAGACGATTTATCATCATGTTATTGTGGCGGAACTTGAAATATTGTGTTATAGTTGCGTCTAGGATCCTGTATGAAAGATTATTAGTACCGATGTGGAAAATTAATTTAATTGGTGCATTAAAATTTTAATGGAATCGTCGTCATAGCACAAAATAACAGTACAGTAGATAAATAAAATAGTACAAGATCATGCAAAAGCGATAGCTAAACATTAAGGAAAATATTATATAACCCCTAAAGACTTAGCACGTTATCTATTGGAGCTTTTCGAAATCAAAACTAACATTTGTAATGTTTTTATGTGGTCATAGTAACATCACAAATGCGATAGTGTTTTTATAAGATATTTGGGGGGCAGGTGAGCGGACGGGTTACGTTATGGAAAGCAACGTCAAAACCCGAAATGGACACTCATAACATCCGAAGTGTTGCTAGTGCGTTACCGGGAATATAGAATGAGAATATGTATAGGAGATTAGGGACGCTAGGCCACCGGTAAACTTTCTCACGGAACAACAGCACAGACAGAATAACAGCACTGGCGTTTCTCCCCATTTCATGCCATTTTCATGTATGTCTGTTTGTCAGTTATATCTTTTGGTTCCCGTTTAAATAAGTCTAGTTGCTATCCAGCGCTGGGAGCTTAGCCAAGGCTTAAACGTTTTCGCTTCTTTGTCGAATTGAAACGAGCACGCTTAGGTCTTGGTTAAGCCCCCTGGATTAGAACAATCAAAACCAACTATTACTCATTAAGTCTTGGCGGTTCCACGTGCACAGAATAATCAGTTTTCCCGGATGAGTTACGAGGGACTTTAGCTGCACAATCGAATTAGGCCCTATGTCCACCACACGCCGTCACCGTCGACAAGATTATTTAGGAGATAAAACACCACTTTAGGATCTAGACTAACGCCCATGACGTCGCTGTTCTATAGTGGCATAGACCAAAATGAAACCCAAAGTCTATGTCATACAGTAGCATTTTGAATGACCGAAATAATATCGTTAGCGCGGACGGCGTGCGGTGGACAGACGGCCCTACTGCCGCCCTAGAAAACGTTACTTCGCAATATTGCTAACACAATTCATTTAGTAATTTTTCGTATAAATAACCACTAAATTTGCAAAACAGTGATTTCAAAGTCAATTTCAATTAATTTTCGATTGACTATCTTAGCAAAACAATTCGATTTTTGAACAAAATGTACTAAAACGAATTGTAGAGCGACTCCTTTGCAATATTGCTGTTACGACCATTTTAGGTCCCCTGGGGGGTTATTATGACCTCTTCTTCCCAGTCAACAGTCACGTGACACTAAATACGTGAAGTTTGACGTTCCCTATTGTCACCAACAAATTTAAAATCCATTCTTAGACAACCAAACTAGTATTCATTCGTTATTATTCTAATAAGACGTTGTAATACGAAAAAAGAACAAGGCAATAGTTGGCCGTATATTGAATTGCCTGGAACCATGCAGGTTTGTAATAGTTATAACAGCCCCCCTGTACGCTCCAGTTTTGAGCCGCGCCTTCTGCATCAATTTCATTCATATTAGCTCTACCTGTGCGTTGAATATCAAAAAGCCCAATAGCATTACACCGGATTTCAATCAAACGGGAAATTTCAATTTATATGGCCCGATTATTCGGTTTAAGCGCGTTTATGGTTTTGTCCTGCTATTTTCGTTTCTCACAGCTCAATGCACAGGTTTTGATTTGCGTGAGTAAAAATGTAAGTACGAAATGGAAGAGGACTAATATAAAGATGATGTCCGCAACTTCGTTGCTCAAAATTCGTTTATCGTGTAGGAGGCGTACATTTTTCCGGGAGAAAAGTAAATATGTGCCCCTGGATTCAAAGTATGTCCATACTGAATTTCAGCTCAATCGGTTTAGTTGTATTGTGTCGGTATGTTGCCTTCTCATTTATAAGGATTATTTTACGACACTTTGTACGTTTTCTATTCTAATTGCTTCATGCACCACAAAATTTATAACCAAATTTCCAGTACCAAAATTACGGAGATATAACATTGACTATGTTGCGTGACCTAATTTTTGGGTACGCCATGTAAATGTCAATTGTGTCAAGGAATCGGGATAAAGGCCACTCCATAAAAACCAGTGTCGCAGAATTTGTGGCACACTTTGAAGGGGACACTGGAAGTTCTGGCCATTTGAGTTTAATTTTGGCACAAAGAGCACATAATGTTATGGAGTGACCTTGCGTGTTACGTAACATGATATTACGGAAAATGGTTAGTTAATTGTCATCGACGTTTTATTTCTATCGTGTCAGTTCTTCAAGTGAGAGTTGCGAAAGGTAAGCAAAAAAAAAAAGGTAAAAAAAAGCAACTGCGTCGCAACGTCGCCCATGGACACTTGTGACATCCAAAGAGTCGCAAGTGCGTTGCCGGCCTTTTTATGGCCTATTCCCATTCCCTATATTCCCCATACGGGGAATGGGAATAGGGATTGGGGGATTTGGGAAGTACACCGGTAAACTTGAGTGAGAGAGATCGGAATGTCTCATTGGTACACGCCTCCACCGCGGTTTGAACCTGCAAACTTTCGAGTGCGAACCAAAGGTCTTAACCCACAAGGCTACGGATACTCTAAAAAACAAACATTTGAGGACTATTTGTTCTCATCACATTATTTAAAATCAGTACAACAGTACAATAGGGAGTTAACAGAGAAACTGACATACTGCTTATAATTTTTAGTATGGTTTCACGGAACCCAGATACCAGTAAATGCAAATAAAAATATTGTAAAGTGGCAAATGAAAAACTTTACGTCTACAACCCTAATAAAATTTTACGGGCTAGTAAAATGAGCATGAAATAGATAAAGTTTATTTATAAAGATACTAGAACTCGACTATGTAAATAAACCTTAGGAGTAAGGGTGTGTATCTATTATACTAAAGTATTCATGCGCAATAAAACGGCGGAATCTTCGGTCACAAAAGGCGAAAACCGGGTCGAAGAGCTATTTAAGAAAAGAAAAACAACTATGATCGAACTAAAGGACAAGATAAACTAATATGATCAACTTGACGGTTACCGAATTGAGATCTATGAGTGCATCACTATTTATGACACACGTACGGACATATACGTGAGCTGGATCTATTTTTTATTGGAGATAAATAATATACCTATTTGGTGTTAGCAGAGGCCTACTCTAGCTCATTATTTTCTGTATTGTGCTACTTTCGTCCAGTAGGTATCAGCAGTTAGCTTCTCTTAGCAGTTGGCTCTGTATCTTTAGAGATAGAGACCCTTAAAATCTAAAAAAAATCGAATTAAGTGTAAGCGCCGTACATTTCAAATTCATTCTCATTTAGCACTAAAAAACACATTTATGTTCATTTTATACGAGAATTTAGTTATTACTTTAGAACTGAAAACTCAATGAAATTTAACTGTTAGTAGTTTGAAACCTGAAACACTCAAAGACGTTTCTAATTACGTGAAATGTGAAGGACCAACTATGTGGCGGAGACCGAACTACACTAATGATCGAGTTAGTTCAAATGAGATGAACACAACGCCATCTACGGACTTATAATCGCACTGTATTTTTTCACACAAAGAATAAGCGATCGGAATATATTTAATACTCACATACTAAAAATCGCTGACTTGCCTGCAATCTCTCATCAAACAACATTTTCATAACTAAGCCGGCTCAGAATGAACTGCTGGTTACCCTTACATACCCTTAATAGGTCAGTTTTCAGAAAAAAAAATAAATCTAAATACACGTTTTGATGGTATAGAAGTACAGACAGACCTCGCGACGAACGCGACACAACACCTCAAACTTATCACACCCCTCATTTTCGTCAGAGCATAGTTTAAAAAAAAAGTTCCAGAACTTATTCAATTCTTTGAATTAGTATTCCGCGCCTAATATCCCGGCCGAATTTCGCCGTAACGGTGTCCCCAATTTTATTTCTTTATTACGTTTAGATAATAAGTTTTTCCGCAGTAGCCCCTTTAGGCAGCAAATAAAATTAGTATAAACAAGGGCTCGAGGCGTTAACGATTATTCATTATGTTCGCAATGATAAGAGAGAGCTGGGCTTAGCGGGGGATCTTGGGCTGTATCTGGCCGCAGGCTTCGGAGATGTAACAAAAACAAATTCTGTGTTTTTTTCTTTCTAAACTTAATATATTCATCCAGACAATGGATCTGCCATGACTTAAAGGTTTGAAGGACCACGCCATGTTAAGATAAAAAAATATAAGGTATTAACAGAGCAGTAGGTACTCAGAACAGTGTTTAGTGATATAGTTCAAAGTTTTTTATATTGTCTTAGTGTAAGAGATAGCAAGATATAATTTCGTAGAGAAGATGATTGAAGAGGATTTGGAAAAGGTATCTATTGTTTACGTTTGAAAAAAATCTACATCGTCCTTTACTTTGTTGGCAATCTTTCAAACGTAACAAATTTCTTATCAGTGTAACGTGTGAGTAAACTATTTAACAACATGGGCTCAACTTTGTCAATCCGCAACTTTGCTTTTACCGCAACAAAATTACATGTACAGAGAAACCTTCAAACTTAAACATGATTTATAGCAAAAACTAGTTAGCGAGCGTCTTAATTGCTATTAACTTTCATTGAAACTTGACAGCGCGGTCTATAAAAAGCCGCATTCTTCCGAGAAAATTATGCAAGAAAAATTGAATAGTTCCCGTTATTAAAACATAACTCGTATGTTCATTGGACGGGCAAAATAAAAGATGCTGTGAAGGTTGACCGCGTTGTGGAGGCGAAATTTTAAATTTCTCCCGATATTCAATATTAAAAAGATTAAATGCTCCCCAAGTGCTGATCTTTTATTAAAAGTTAGTCGGCTGTATTTTATATTCTAGAATATATACTTTCATGAAACCGAAGAACCTTGGGTATTTTTAGAAAACCGATCGGAAAACTAGAAGATGCGGTCACTGCTTAATAGACTATTCTTAGGCTGGGTTAGTTATCTAACTAATAACTAATGGATAAACATCTGAAGAGACTAACAATCACATTTATAATAGACGAAATGGGATAGGGACGATGATGGTTAAGAACTTAATTTTATAAGTTCGTGTACCTGCGTTTAAGATCAACTCATTCGCTCTACGTCTTCAAAATATTGAGCTCCTGAGAGCACTTTTCTGTTTATTATGCGTCTAAGATTAAAACATAAAAACTAGTTATGACTAACAATGAGATGAATGAACTTTCTCGTCCTGTAATAATAATAATACAAACACGCAGGAGCGAACATGCGGAGAGAAGGCGTGACGGGCCGGCAACTCTTGGTGCTGCAAGTGTCCATTGGGCGACGGTAGCAGCTTTAAATCAGGTAACTCGTTGGCTCATTTGGCGCCAAATTTTATTTAGAAAATGGGTTTTAGCGTGTAAGCTTCTTATACGTTGCCTTGTAACTATTATCTTGTGAGTATCTGGAAAATTATTTTTTTTATATTTGTTGTATCAGTGTACCAGAATCAATCTATATGATGTAGCAAAACAATATTGATCCTAGCAAAGCAAGGCACTTAATTATTCAATTATGCTAACATGGAGCTCTATTGTATACCAGTATTTTTATACTATTTCAATTATTCGTAACGTCATTGGGCTTTATGCCCTTTTTCTATCGCTTTAGAAATTACTAGCTGTTGTCCGCGACTACGCCCGCGTGATACTTGATAAATTACCCCGTTTTTATAAGATTTTTTTATTATTGCTCGGCTCCTATTGGTCGTAGCGTGATATTATATAGCCTATAATCTTCTATATATGAGATAAGCGCTTTCAAACTAGCAACCCAACAAACAAATTCTTCAGCTTTATATTTTTATTGGTTGTGCATCGCGGCGTTACCCGCGGCTTAGTCGAGATTAAAAAGTACCCTAAGTGTTAATCCAGGATACCAGCTAGCTCTACGCCAATTTTCATCAAAATCAGTCTAGCGTCTTTTCTGATCCGGTTTAAGCGTGAAGAAGTAACAAACATATACACTCAAAAACTTTCTCATATATAATATTAGTAAAAAAATAATATTAGTAAGATAGTATTGATTCACATAGTGAATCACTGATAAACAAGTTAAAATACCCTTGGTATTTTAACTTGTTTATCAGCCTCAGTTCGTGAAACTTTCTAGATCATCTTGGCTTATTTAGAAGTTTTGTTTAAGCATAATAAATCCGCTTAGCTTAACTTATAGCACCCCTCTTTTGCGTTGGGGATAAACCTCGAGTTACAAACACTCATGTCAGGTGTGTGTGTGTGTATGTTGTGTTTGTGGTATCATATCTTTTGAACGAATCGGAGAGTACGATTACGGTATTGTTTCAACTACGTCTTTAGACACTTACAGCTTAAGCGAGCGGTAGAGTTAGATCTCAAAAGTTCTAATAATAATAAATTTTAACATTTTTGTCCATTGCCTAGTGAGCAAGACCTTTGGTTCGCATTCGAGAGGGTGCAGGTTCAAACCCGGGTGGAGGCGTGTACCAATGAAACTTTTTCCGATCTCAAGTACATAATACGGATGCTCATTACCCTGGGAGAGCCATGCTTTGGCACGAAGGAGCTGGTTTGACCGAAGTGATACCATAACCTCACAGAAAACTGGCGTAAAACGGCCTTGTGCTGTATTTCGTTCAGTGAGTGAGTTTACCGGTGGCCCAACTTCCCTTATCCCTTATCCTTATTTCCATCCTCTTTTCACTCATAAAAGGCCGGCAACGCACTGGCTACTCTTGTATTGAGTGTCCATGGGCAACGATTATTGCTTTCCATCAGATAGCCCGCGTTACCCGATGGAAAACATCTGATCGCTTGTCCTCTAAATATCATATAAAAGGGGGATCTTTTATAAATTACAAAAAAATGAAACGTTTAGAGAAAAGACCTCACACATAAGATTAAAATTTTCTTCACCACAATCACCAGGGGGGATGTGAGGATATTGACGAACTCTTACTGAACACGAATTTAAAGGGTCCTCGTGTGCGATAAGGGATTTCAGGGAGGCCCTTAACGCATCTTTAAGAAACTGAACAGCCTCTGTAGGTACGTCAATTAACGTCCCATTCACTTTTTCTACCGCCCCCAGAGACGGAGTTGTTCATAAAACGGACGCTAATCACATTGTGACAGAGTGGTTATGTCACTGATTATTATTATCTATACATTATATACCCGAGGGGAAAACTTTGCACCCCTTTTTACGTAAGACGCGTTTTATATCTATAAAAGCGTGAAATTTCTCCCAGTTGTAAAGCTGATATGGAGGAGGAGCGTGGAATACCAATACATTTTTTTAATATGCTTTAATACTGCATATTTTAATAAACAAAACGCTACGCACACTACAATACCTACTATGACATAAGACGATAATCATACATAAAATACGCTTTTGTTTTTATTTTTAGTAAAATGTAATGGTAACGAGACCTTTATGCCAAATTGATGTCTGTGATTGAAGTGAGAATAGATTATAGTTTCGACTACAGGGCGACCTCTTGTAAGCGTTTATTTGTAGGGTTATTTGCATTCGTGAATATGCTAGATATTCTTGTAGTTATGATGATAATTGATTTCATTTTATTTATGTCGTTCAAGAGAAACTATTTGTCTGAAATAATTCTATAATTTCAATTACGTATGTAAAAGATGTATCTAACTTAAAAAGAAATATCTAAATATTTGATACATGCTGACCGAACTATACATACTGCACAGCGACCGAAAAAGTGTTTCTTTCTACAGAAAGACAGACAAAGTGACGGATGCACAAAGGAAATCTGTCAGTTTATCCCAACCATCTGTCAGTTTGTCTATACTCTCGTATATGTGCAGACGCTATGCTAGCCCCGCTGGAACATAAGAACTTCATACATATTCATTTCTTACAAAATTTAGTACTGCAGTAGAGCTATTCTTTATTTTATGTTCGTTCCGAGAAAGTTCCTTTGAATAAAACAAAATACTGTCTTAGGAAGAACTACATTTTTTTTATTAAACATTTTATGTTTTTCCTGATAAACATTAAAATAAAAATTGGGCGAGCGAAGCGAGCCCTCTATATCTCACTCCCCGTACATGTTTGTGGTACGCTTTACGGGAAAAACTATAAGAGCTTTAGCTTTAGGATTCTGCATAGTGATTAATGTACATGTCTAGATGTGTTTAAAAATTAAATAGTAATAATATTATAATAATGAACAGATAATATTGTACCACTAACGCCATCTATGAGTTAAGTGAACTGAGTTTATTACATGTATACAGAACCCTAAAATTTTATATAAAAAAAATATTGCACAGTCCGAGAATACTTTAAAAAACCTAATATGACAACGTAAAAAAAATCAGCGAGCCCTTATAAAGCTACGCTTTTTCGCTAACTTAAATCGATTGAGTAAGATAAATCCGAAGGAATTTGATACGTTTATTCACATGGTTTTAAATTTCCTACTTTTTATTTGAGATCTATTGAGCTAAGAATACGGGTATTAGCTAATATGGGCTAACGATACCGGTACCAGTATCGAGCAAGCTTCAAGTTCTTTGTAGAGGAATTCTACCTTTCTTTTGGATCTAGGAATTGTTGCTATAAATTATTTCACCTGAGCCGAGAATGCAGACAGAATTTAAACTTTGCAAACATTAAATCTTACGCTCGGTCGGTAATGTAGGTTTGGAGGAATATAAAGTTATTTATGAATCTAGCATCGCTAAATTCGTTTTTTTTTTTGTATATAATAACTTATATTAAGACTTGTACATGGGCCAGCGGGGTAAGTCTAACATCTAATAAGTATGTTAAAACGTTAAACATATACAACAATAAACAACACTAATCCCTACATAGGAATTCTTATTTCTTGTTTTTTTTTTAAATTGTATATTAATTATTTCCTGTTAGCGGGAGGAAATGTTCGCAACTCAGAATGTATGTTTAAGGCCGTTGGCGCATATACAAGCATTAACCTAAACTACAATATCTGAGTTCTTATCTGCAAAATTAGTATAGAGCGAAAAATCACAATATTATCTTAAGAAATATAATTCTTGTGTGCGTGTGTTCGGCACTGAACTGCTCCCAAACAACTCGGCTGATTTTGATTTTTTTTTTGATGCGTTTTAGGGTATTTGAGAATGGTTGAATTTCACAACCCAAGATCGACAGGACAACTTCTGTCGGGTCCGCTAGTTCTCCACATTTATGCCAGGCTTCGAAATAGGTTCCGTAAAATTCTACCACATTTATTGCAAAAAAAATCCACGTTACATCATACACACAGATTTCCATACGAAAAACCACAAAATATGAATACTTCTCCTAGGTAAAATTTATAGTGGTAACACACAGACAGACATACATACTTTTCTTTGTACAATACTAATCAGGCTTAATTTACAGTAATTGGGCATAATAATCGAGTGATTTCGGTAATTGGAAGGCCGAATTCAAATGCAGTTGAACGTGTTTAAGCACAGACCCGTGATGTGAGCACAAACGCCGACATCCAATCTTGCCCGTCAGAAACACGCCATTTTAACAATACCAATCTGTTTTGAATTTGTTGCCCGCTTGCTTCCCGACAAGGTTGCCTGATGCAATGTTTGATCTTGAAGCACAGATTTTTCATCCGTTAATGTCATGTATGTTTATTGTTCGGTGGATATTATCGATGAGTGTTAGAGTGACTCTATGTGATGGTGAAAACCAAATGATAGATTACTGTATTGTCCTGCAAATGTAAAAAAAAATGTTTTTGTTTTGGCGAATTTTCGTTATTGACTATGAATTAACGGAACTGGGGGCTTAACCAGGAACTAAACGTTTTCGCATTGTAGAATCGCCAACATAAATGAAATTACATAAGCGTTACTTATGTCATTTCCGTAGATTTTGAGGCGATTCTACTAAAAAGCGAAAACGTTTAGGTATTGGCGGTTAGCCACCGCCATGGTTTTGATGAAAAATGTTTATGGGTTTCTAATAAGCACTTATAATACACGTACATAATATAAACAAATCTTCCCTATACACGCGAGCGGAAAATTTGTACCCCTTTTTACGAAAGACCCGTAGATATAAAAACATGATTTTTTTCCTAGTTATAGTTGATATGGAGGAGGAGCGTCGAATACCAATATTATTGTAAAATATGTAAAATACGCCTTAATATTGCATATTTTTAATTTATAAAACGCTACGCACACTGCAACACGCACATTTCAATGTTTTGACATGAAACGATGACCAAACATTTTTAAAATGAAATTAAATGGCCTGGTAACGACACATTTATGCCAAATTGAAGTGTGTGATTAAATTGAGAAATATTAGTGGGCGAACTTCGACCACAGGGCGTCCTCTAGTCTCGATACAACGAACCGAACGCACACAAATTTGTGTGCGTTCGGTGGCGCATTGATATTAGAGCGCATACATACGAGTACAAGCCGTATGCAGTCCGTTTATACGAAAATGAACTCCTAGTCCAAAATATACTCTGTCACAGTTAAGTAAGGTATTTCATTAGTTTTAATAGTTGACGCGGGTTTTTAATTTCCTCAACAATATCGCCTGGCGTTTGACGAAGGTGCGACCGACACTATTATTCAGAGTTGACACGAAATGATATTTGTGTTGCCCACAATGTGTTTTCTCCTGTTTTTGTGTATGATTTATGATAAATTGCGGTATCGTTTCGTTGTATTTGTATTATATTTTGTGGTATTTCGTATGGAAATCTGTGTGTATGATGTAACGTGGAATTTGTTTGCAATAAATGTGGTAAAATTTTACGGAACCTATTTCAAAGCCTGGCATGAATGTGGAGAACTAGCGGACCCGACAGAAGTTGTCCTGTCGATCTTGGGTTGTTAAATGAAACCATTCTCAAATCCCCTAAAACGCATCCAAAAAAACATCAAAATCAGCCGAGTTGTTTGGGGGCAGTTCAGTGACGAACACACGCACACAAGAATTATATTTCTTAAGATAATATTGTGATTCTTTGCTCTATACTAATTTCGCAGATAAGAACTCAGATATTGTAGTTTAGTTTAATGCTTGTATATGCGCCAACGGCCTCAACCTTACATTCTGAGTTGCGAACATCTCCTCCCGCTAACAAAAAATAATTAATATACAATTTAAAAAAACAAGAAATAAGAATTCCTATGTAGGGATTAGTGTATTGAATATAAAAAAATCGTTCATCTTAACCAACTATTTTCGTAGTTTATGCAATTGTTAGCAAAAAATCAATGTCGACAATACATTTTTTTTTGTGATGAATTCCTCGCTAGAAGTTAAAAAATGATAATCACTCTATAATAAACATTTTTTTGGTAATATGCTTAACGTTTTAACATACTTATTAGAGGTTAAACTAACCCCGCTGGCCTATGTACAAGCCATAATATAAGTTATCTACATAACGAATTTAGCGATGCTAGATTCATAAAAATCTTTATATTTCGTCAAACCTACATTACCGACCGAGCGTAAGATTAAATGTTAGCAATGTTTAAATTCTGTCTGCATTCTCGACTCGGGTGAAATAATTTATAGCAACAATTCCTAGATCCAAATGAGACATTTTCCGATCTCAAGTACATAATAAGGATGCTCATTGCCGTGGGAGAGTCATGCTTCGGCACGAATGGGCCGGCTCGCCCGAAGTGATACCACGGCCTCACAGAAAACTGGCGTGAAACAGCGTTGCGATGTGTTTCGTTCAGTGAGTGAGTTTACCGGTGGCCCAAGTTCTCTCATCCCCTATCCCTATTCCCATTCCTTCATAAAGGCCGGTAACGCACTTGCGACTCTTCGGATGTCGCGAGTGTCCATGGGCGACGGCAGTTGCTTTCCACCAGGTAGGTCCAACTAGTCTGCTAGCTTGCTCCCAAAATATCTTTAAACAATATTTTATATATTTTTAATATCCTATCTGTAAAAATGTACCACATTCTTCGAATTTTTACCCTATGATTTAATTATTTGATTACCCTGTGATTAATATAAAATGATATAAATTAAACAAATATTGTATTGAGTACTGTGGCGTACATTTTTTTTTAGTAAAAACTGCAATATCGAGTCTTCTTCCCGGCTTTGAATTTTCACATGCATACAATATTACACATACACGCCTCCACCCGGGTTTGAACCTGCACCCTCTCTAGTGCGTAGCGAAGGTCTTACCCACTAGGCTATGGACGCTTTAAGACACACTAGGCTACACACCTGTGTCTTCTCCCAGACTATTATTTAATTCTTGTAAAATATTTCTTGCATATCCTACATAAGCCGTCCCATTGCATAATTCGACGAATTTAATAGTTGAAATACTTGCAGCAGGTCTCATCTAGCTTATATAGTATGATAAAAACGATTCCGCTCTGTATATCCCAGGAATTGCTGTTAAATTATTACCGAGCGCCTGGCGCAGGATTAGTTAGAGCGAAAGATACACTATTTCAGTTTCAGCTGCCCAGAGAGATACTAATATTAGTTTAAGTGATCGTTTATCTGCTCTACAGTTGGTGCTGTGTGTCATTGATGTGGTAAGTACCCAGTTTTATATTCTGGTGCCAACACCAGCATCCAAATGTTGGGGCAGTTTTATTGGTGATTAGTGACAAGCTTAAACATGAGGCTTTACCTGCAAAAACCGTTCTTTACCACGAAATCAGTTAAAAGGAATAAAAATTATTTTATAGTTTTTATAATAAAATACTTTTAATTCCTTTCTTATATTTTAAGAGTATTTCATTAAAACATGTTAGTACTGTCGGACAAATCATCCAATTTCACATTTATAACACTATTTTTATTTATAAAACAAATTCTAACACCTTCGTATACCGAATTAAATTACTCAAAGGTTCAATATATTCTGTAGCGCGCCAAACACGTGGGACTCGAATATTCTAAAATATTTTATGTCGCCTGTGATAAAATCTTGTTTCACATTCACTTTGAAACAATTTAACACCTAAACACAAGGGAGATGCTAAAACAGGCAATCTTTTTGGGTCACACGTTTCTGTACATTAGGCAAAGTGACAATATACAAAACACGACCATTATCCAAATTCTAAAACCAATATAGAAACATCCGTGCACAGTTCTAGCTTATGCCCGCGGCTTTGCTCGCGCGTGGAATTCGAAAATTGAGTAATAATACGAATTTGTAAATCTGATTTTTATTGATTTATTTTAACATTATAGGCACCTGCACATTTTTGCTTCTGAACGCCCAAAGTTTGACTGGTAGAGAATGCTATTAGGAATTAAGTCTGCCTTTGTTCCAGTATTGTGCATTAAGTATAAATAAATATCTTAGGAGCACAATCATTTTGCACAGCAATAGGAACATTGCAAAAGGATTGCTCTACAATTCGTTTAAGTACATTTTGTTAAAAAATGGAAATATTTTGATAAAATAGTTAGTTCAAAATCAATTTAAATTGATTGTAAAATGACTGTTTTGCAAAATTAGTAGTTATTTACACGAAAAATTACAAAATTAATTGCTGTTAGCAATATATTGTGAAGTGATCTTTTTAGGGCGTCAGATATTTCTTAGACTGGAGATTTAAGTAGTAACAAGTTAAATGTGTCAAAGAAAAAGTTGTTTACTCCTGTCCTCTCGTGTTAATTGTGCATACTAATATTATAAACACAGTGTCTGTCTGTCGGCTAGCTGTTTACACTAAAACCACTGAACCTTGACGAAATTTGTAAAACTTTGAGACCCAGAAAGTTATAAGATACTTTATATCTCATGTTGTTTCTAGGTCTAGTATCAACGCACAGCCAAAACCAACGGAGGGATCGGACTGAAATTTGGCATGCATGTAGATGTTATGACGTCGGCATCCGTTAAAACAGGATCTATATATTATTACGCGAGTGTAAAAATTTGTAACCTTTTTTGCGAAAGACGCGTAGATGTAAGAGCATGAAATTTCTCCCAGTTATAGTTGATATGAAAGGAAGGAAGAGCGTGGAATACCAATATTATTTTAAAATATACTTTTATCACAGATATTTTTAATAAATAAAATGCTACGCACACTACAATATTTTCACATAACACGATAATCATATAAGAAATACTCTTTTGTTTATGGTCAGTTTTTTTTTCATAAAATTTTATGGCCCGATAACGAGACCTTTATGCCAAATTAAAGTCTGTGATTGGATTGAGAATAGATTATATTATTTTTTAGGTCCTCTATACGAGTACGGTGGATTTGAATATATAATTTCGACCACAGAAAAACCTCTAGTTCTGATAAATTGTACCCTCGAGCAAGTTTTTTAATCGTATAATAAAACATATGTAAAAATATGTGCATAGTATATTAAATATATTTCCGTTGTCTGGCATCAGTAACACAAGTCCCTCGGGTACTTAGCACGGGGTCAGACTGATGTGGTGTAAAGCGTCCATAGACATTTTTATATATTATATTGCACATCGACCTTAAAAATTCGGATAATTCTATTTTCGCTAACGCTTTAGCGTTAATTTTGTCGCACGAAATACAGACATTTTAGTATCTATTGGGAGCTATTAGACATAAGTAAAAGAAGCGGATAACTAACAATTTAAAAACTGGCCGGTTATGGTATAAATTGAGGTTTTTTTGGACCAGAAAAATGAATTGAAATTCAAAAAATGTAAATGCTACGTATAACTAGACAGATGCTTTTCGCACGGCTAGTTCCCGAACCGGTGGTAGGTCAACATGTAGACATTCTGAAAACATTCTAAATTACTCAAAAATTAAAAAGTTATTTAATTTTATTATTTTAGATTGGCTAAATGATCAAGTATACCTACCCAAGTTACATGATTTGTTAAAATTTTAAAAACAAAATTTAGTGATTGTTCCGGTGATGCAAAAATGTAAGTTATCTGGTTCATCCACTTATGTCTTCAACTATGATTTGGTTAAGTTTGTGAAATACTTTGTATAAAGTACACCAATTTCCAAGGGTCGCAATATTTACCACCGGGTACTAAACTCTGATTTAACATCCAACCTAGACAAGTGTGCCAGAACAATATTAACCCATGAACATAAATGAGGTACATACATTGTGAGATAATCAGATTTATCCATCTTTGTGAGAAACTTGTAAATGTGTTACGGAAGCAGGTAAACTTACTGAACAACGTCGTGTTAGATAAATTGGGCTGTTGTTACCCTACTGCGGATAATAAATGTGACGTACTCTCAGTCATTAAAATAATTAACAAGCTAAATGTCCAATAAAAGAAAACCCTACTTCAGGAACGATTGCAATTCGAACATCAAGTTATATTTATTTATAAAATGGCTATTTAAAGACCTTCATTTTAATAACCTACTCGACCTAAATGACCAGAAAAAAAATTAGGAACCTTACAATTTTGACTTTAAAATCAGCCATTTTGATTTTTTGATTTGTACCCAGTGTCAATTGCGCTATCAAGACAAATCTAACGATACCTCGAACGTTAAAATCCATAGAGCCATACATACAGATACATATATGCATACATACGAGTACATACATACTCTAGAGAAATATAAACTCTCCTTCTGGCACAGTCGGGTAAAAATATATTAAACGAGCTGAGTAACTCCATATACTTGCAAAACCCGTACCGTTGCCTATACGGCAATTAAAGAGGGAATGAGCTCGCTTCTTAAAGGTTCGTAGGTCGCATGTCTTATAAAGTAGCTACTGTCCTTTTGCTTAGTCTATGATAGTAATAAAGTCAAATTTATCGCATAAAGGATGGACAAATAAACACACTTTCTCATTTATAATATTACTATAGATTTTATAATAAGTATTTTTATTTTACTTTAATATCTAATTCAAGCGATTAATATTCAGGTCATTCGCCATAATTTGCGAAAATCTGGTCCTTAAAAAAAGCAAAACCGAGAAACGAAATCACCATTGACTTTTCGGTATGCGATTCAAATAAAACAGAATTACCCAAATTCCGCCCCCTCGTAAGAAGTATAAAATTTAAATGATCGGAAAAAAAGTTTAGCAACAAAGTTAAACGGGGCGGTCGGCGACAGAACGAACATTTACACCGTTTGTCCACCTTACGCCGACACCGTCAGCGAGATTTCACCGTCGGCGATTTAAAATGCCACTGTATATTTAGTAGCATCAGGTGGCACAAGTGGCGATAGGTTTCATTTTGCTCTAAGCTACGACTGATTGGCGACAACATGGACGATAGAGCAACGTCGCTTGAAAATAAACCAATGTCATATGACGGCGACGGCGTACGGTGGACAAACGGCGTTATTAGGCACATTAATCAACATCACGAAGCCCTGTCAATGCTACCACTCGGCTAGATTAGCCGAGCGTGCGGGCTTCCTTCAGGCTTTCAATATCGTGCAATCAACAAGATAAGACTGGAGAAATACTCAGCCCAAAGTTGTTTATATTTTCACGCGGTATATACATATTATATAAAATTTGGCAGATGTTTAATACCTAAATCCATACTGCCATATTAATTCCATCCTTCCATCCATTCATATATCCAATACTAATATTATAAATGCGAAAGTGTGTCTGTCTGTCTGTCTGCTACCTCTTCACGCCCAAGACACTGCACCGATAAATGAAACTAAAAACTGACTGACTGACCATAATGATCTATCAATTCACAGTCACGGATCACAGGCATCCACTTAGAAACGATTTTGTTAAATTCCACCCTCAAGGGGTTAAAAAAGGTGATGTAAACGTAAAAATAATAAAATGAAACTTTTGATTTTTTGGAGATTTCGGCATTCAAATTAGTTTTGGATTAAACGTTTTAAATCCTTTGACAAAAAGCTGGAATATCATATAGCACACGAGCGTATGGCCCTAAATGTCTCATCTATATATCAATACACGAGCGGAAAACTTTGTACCCCTTTTTACGAAAGACGTGTAGACGTAAAATCAAGAAAGTCCTCCCAGTTATAGTTATTATGGAGGAGGAGCGTGGAATACCAATATTATTTTAAAGTATGCTTTTATCACATAGTATTTTTAATAAAAACGCTAAACTACAATATTTTGACATGACACGATAAGCATACACGAAATATTCTATTGTTTATGGTTGACGTTTTTTAAAGAAATTTAATAGCCTGGTATTTAGACCTTTATGCCAGATTGAAGTCTGTGATTGAATTGAGAATAGATTATATTTTTATAGCTCCTCTACGCGATGGATGTAAATATTTATGGTGGTATGGTTAGTTGTAAATTTCGACCACAGGGCCACAGTACATATTATAACATCATCACAAATTGATAGAGGACACTTTAAAAATTTTGAACAGGGGATCGTTGCCCACGTCACAGGGTTTAGCTCGCAGTAAAAAAGATCACAAAGGTTTGGACGTGACAGTTTGAATTACGACATACTTTAATAGACCAAATATAAATTCATTCAACAGACCCTTGTTTTTACGTAATTGAAGCATATATAATGATTTGGTGAGTTTTGAAGAGTTTTCTTAGATTAAACGTTACTAAGCAGAACTATCTAGTCTTTTAAGGTAAGGATAGGAATAAAATTTTTAGCATTTCTGAAAAGAAGACGTAAGTGGAAGCAGCAGACAAGTAACATTTTAAAAATTTTGGTATAAAGCGCTTTAAGACCGGAAAAACTATTTGAACTACAAAATAAAATAGGTAAGTTACAATATTTATTAAAAATTTTATAGAAAAAAAGAGTATTCATCCGAAGGTTGCAAAATATTGGTTATCCGCTTCCTTCACTTATGCCTTCAAATAAAAATGAGCATATATTTTAGCTATCTGAGTTTGAAAAAGGTTTAATGCTAAGGTGTATACCAGATGCCACTGAAAGAACTCCTCATTTTAAATATAGATAGATGCTTGAAATATCGAAAGATTTAAATATTGGCATTGCTTATAAAAGTGGGATATGCAGAGCGACTGGCGACCCCAGGTAGATCTTTTGACCCAGCGAGGTGTCATGGTCGTTCATGCCGAAACCAACGATAACTTCGATAGCGCGATGTAGTAATTATGGCGCTTTGTGTGGATACCACCATAACAAAATATCACCATAACGAGGCATTCTAAGGTGCCGTAATATTATCCAGCAGAGTGCGGGACATGAGGGTGTTAAAACTATACAAATACAAATTTAGATACACGTGTTTTAAAGCGGATTATCGAAGATCCAAGATCGTTTTAAACATTATTGTAACTAGACCTTCCGGGAAATATACAATTCATTAAGCCTCTTACAGAAACAACGAAGAAATTGTTTTAAGAAAATATTATTTGGACACAAAAAAAAAACATGACACAAATTTTTAAGAGTGATTTTAGCTCTTTTGTGGTAAGAATCTCGTCGCATCGTCTACCGACCATCGAAAATGAAAAGTTCTGGCCGACTGGAGTCGTCTACAGGAGATTCTGAGGAATACTTCCGAACACCGCGTCAACGTCGCAGACAATGCGTGTTTAGTGTTAGTTTTAGTATACACATGTGGGCTTGTAGTGATACTCCATATTTATTACACAGAAAATGCTTCCAAAACAAAATACGGGAGCATGTACAAAATGACTTGTGATGTGGCTGTCACAAATTGTGATATAGTTATTTCGCCTCCATCAGACGTGTAACGCGATGACAGCTAAATAACCGGTGGCAGAAACTCGCGAACAGAATTCCGCGTTACACGCTTGTCCGATCAGCTGATAAATTTTGATGATGACCTTGCAATTTCTGGTTTCAAAAGCTTTCTAACATCGAAATATGCAAAAATTCCTTAAAATTAGTATACTTTTCGTGGAAGAAATTGTGTGTGATTGACGGACAAACATTTAAACAAATAAGCTATCACGTTCTTTATGTAAATCACTAGCGGAAAAGAGCAGCTTTTTAAGGGCCCGTAATATAATTATTTTATTATTAAGCCGGTATAAGCAGCTTCACATCTAGTTTGCTCAGGTTGTTGTTTTTCAAAATTCTTTATTTAGTTTGCTCAGGTAATATGCTATTTTTTATAATGGTTCAATGTTTCCTACAAACCTTTTCTAGTAACATTCAGGAATTTTTCCTTTTAATAATATCTATTGACGGTTCACATTACATCAGCCTGGTCGCGTAGTAAAGTAAATTTTATAAGAGTCAATGTATACGCCTTTACAATAAAATCCCAGAAAACGTTGAAAATATTTCTATAAACAGGTTCAAAAACAGACGTAAAAGACCGTTTGTGTGCTAAAGCTTACTATAAAATTAATGATTTTATTAACGACAGCACATTCTGGGAGTAAAATGGCTGCTTGCTAGGTTGACAGAGTGCCCTGTGAGCGAAATTCAACCATATATATTTAAATCCATCGTGTAGAGAAGCTATAAAAATATAATCTATTCTCAATTCGATCACAGAATTAAATTTGCCATAAAGTTCTTGTTAAAAGGCTAATAAATTTAATAAAAAAAAACACCAACAAAAGAATATTTCGTGTATGCCGTATGATTATCCTGTTATGTCAAAATATTACAGTGTGCATATTGTTGTGTGCGTAGCGTTTTATTCATAAAAAGTAAGTTCTAATTTAAAGCATGTTTTAAAATAATATATTGGTATTCCTTCTCCATATTAACTATCACAGGGAGAAATTTCATGCTAATATATCTACGCGTCTTTCGTAAAAAGGGGTACAAAGTATTCCGCGCGTATTAATATATAGTGCGTAGCGTTTTCTTTATTCAAATTATCGAAAATTAAAGCATATTTGAAAATAATGTTGGTATTCTACGCTCCTCCTCGATACCACCTACAACAGGGAGAAATTTCACAATTTTACCTGTACGCGTTTTTCATAAAAAGGGGTACAAAGTTTTCCGTTCGCGTATTAATATATAGATCTCTACGTGGCTAATTCTAATGACCACATCCTACGTTAACCAACATTCTTCGTGGTAGTCACGTGAATAGGTAGTTGTTTGCCGAGCCTGAATTACACTGCCTTGGGCTTCAGGTCAACCTCCTTGGCTCTTAGAGCAGAGGAACTGAAGATCCTTAGAGGCTCCTGATTCATTTTTTGTAAGTATTATGACTGGTTTTTTACCACAAAACCATTACCCCGTGTAGATATCTATTCCACCCATAATAACATCCATACTTCTGTGCTTATATTGTTTATTACATGTTTATTTGTATTGGATGTGTATTAAATATGTGTATCATATAATAAAAATCTTAAATATGTGTATAGTATAAAAGTATTAAATATATT
>JAOTAV010071158.1:0-13505 GCA_026546445.1 Cyclargus thomasi | reverse complement strand
TATTTATTTATTTATTTATTTATTTATTTATTTATTTATTTATTTATTTATTTATTTATTTATTTATTTATTTATTTGTTGACATTAATTTGTAACAATACCGTTTGACATTTAACGACGAAAATTATCTTTTTTTTTCATGATATTTAGGGGGCAGACGAGCAGACAGTTTCCCTGATGGAAAGCAACTGCCGTCTCCCATGAACACTCGTGACATCCGAAGTGTCGCAAGTGCGTTGCCGGCCTTTATGAGGGAGTAAGCATTGGGAATAGGGATAAGGGAATTTGGGTCACCGGTAAACTCACTCACTGAACGAAACACAGCACAACGCCGTTTTACGTCAGTTTTCTGTGAGACCGTGGTATCACTCCGGTTGAGCTGGCCCATTCGTACCGAAGCATGCCGAAAAATGTCTCATTGATACACGCCTCCACTGGGGTTTGAACCTGCACCCTCTCGAGTGCAAACCGAGGGTCTTACCCACTAGGCTACGGAGGCTCTAAAAGCCACGCGGCACACCGACAAAAATGAAATGTTACTTTAATAACTATAGTTTCCAATTTTTGGTTTGTTCTAAACCAATACAAAACCACGGCATCGTTCGCTAGACCAATGATAGGAGAAAATGAACTTTATACAGTATATAACCTTATACACAAAAAATGGCTGCGTTTTTAAATTTTTGTGTCTCGCGGTCTTTTGTTAAATATTTCAATTTTATGATATTACAATATTATAAGCTACTTTACAGTTTTTTTACAAGCACTTTGCGTCTTACTATGAAAATATTCGTGCTATTTAAAATAATGACTAAGAAAGATTTTTCTGATGCCGTTCTCGAGACTTTCTGAGCTTCTGCGAGAGACCCATTACTATAATACTTATTGACAAGACGGACGTTTAGAAATATTCCAGAGAGTAGATTTTAACGGAACGAAAGTTGTGAAATATAACTTTGTTACGAAAAATGTCAGTATCGAATATTATTCGTTGATCGAAATATCCGTACTAATATTATAAATGGTTGGTGCCCGCAACTTTGTTGCGCAAAAAATTGTATATCATGCGGAAACCGTACATTTTCTCGGAATAAAAAGTTTCCTATATGTTGCCCAGACCTTACTAGGTCTGGGCAACATATAGGATAGGGGCAACATAATAGAATAGCTACTGCTATTGAACGAAAAAAGACTTTTTCAAATCCATCCAGTAGTTCCTGAGACTAGCGCGTACAAACAGATATTTTTGTCAATTTGTGTTCTATTACTGCTTCTTAGCTCCAAACATAGATTAGTTTGTAAAAATAATAATTGTAGAGACACGCCAAATTTACTATTTCATTATATGTATATGTATTGAAAGTAACTTTCGTCAGTCTGTCTGTTACCTTCGCGTCCAGCGGCTTGGACGATTTTGACCTGTTGTTATTGAAATTTGGAATGGAAATGGAAACTTCAGGTAAGTTCCAGAAAAAGACATAGCATTATGTTTAAAAAATACTCATTAAACACTCCGTTGCGCCAAAATTAGTTTCTTTCGGGATAACCATATATTTTTCCGGGTTAAAATGTATCCTATGTCCTTTCCCGGGACTTGAAGTATATACATACTAAATTTTAGCGAAATAAGTTCAGCGGCTTAAGCGTGAAGAGGTTACAGACAGACAGACTCATTTTCGCATTTATAATATTAGTACGTAAGTATCGAAGTATATAAAAATTGCTAGGTAAGACAATTCCAACAAACCCAAACTTGATAGGGGTACGCAATTTTATTTCTGAGATAGTATGCTCACATGACATCAAAACATCATAACATCCAACTAATATATTTTTACTAAATCCCAGAACAGTTTGGAGTCAATAAGTAGCACAAATTTTGCATCCAACACTTAAAAAAGCTTGCACACAAACTAACATACAAACACGACAAATCCAATGAATGCTTATAAAATATTAAAATATACTAACTTGCTGTTCGGTGGTTGTTATTCCGTAGAGTGTAGTAAGGTGGAGGGGCGTTCTTAGAAGACTGCATGCTTTGTCCAACGTAAGCTGAGAAGAAAATCTCAATCAATATCAACAGAATCAGAAACAAACCAGAAACCGTAGACGATTTGCATAAAAGATAACACTAAGAGAAATACGTCAAGAAGAAAAACAAGAAATTAAAGTTAATAGAAATGATAAGGATGATATAGATGGTAAAGACGATAAAAATCATGGAGATGATAAAAAGAATAAAGAAATCAACAAAGAGAAAGCACACAAAGACAATAAAAATTTATTACTCACATAGCGGTGGACCATTGCTACCCCTCAAGTAAGGGTTGCCGTAGGTTGCAGCGTAACGCACGTCCACACCGCTCATCACAGCTCCGGGGTTGGCCATCGGTATCACTGAACGGAAGATAAAAATATGGAATAGAAAGTTATTATGGTAGAAACAAGTTAAAATAATCAATAAGATGAAGAAAAAGTGTTTTCTTCTGTTAATTAGCCTGTAAAGATATGCATACGATTTTACTGTCTATTATGTTTACTGAGATTATACTGTCGAAAAACTATTATTGACCTAATCATCATACCAGGTATTTTTTTTTCCTAACAAAATTGAGAAATAAAATTATCCAACTTGGGATTCCAAGCTGTAATCTCCAAGAGTCATTACTGAAAACCTGTACATTCTTACCACTAAAGGGCATTAAAGTTCTGTCATAGTGGCGACCCTTGTGAGCGCTTTTTATTATAATACCAACCCCTATCGGCTCTGTACTCCTCGCTTAATGCTGAAGCTGTACTCCGAATTTAAAGTTAAGACTCAAACAAATAAATGGGAATGCTGGATGCTACTCTAATAAACGTGAACGTTGTTAGAGTGGGATGGCAACATTCGGTCGAGGCCGAATATTTGGACAGGATAGAGCCTGCCACTTTGGAATACCATTCTCGACACCTCCGTGGTCTTTTTCACCTGGAGGTCGTGGGTTTGCTTCCCGCGTTGGAAACGTGTCATTTCCAAATTTGGTTAGGATAATGCAATCACCTGATTGTCTGATAAGTAAGTTGATACATGCGTTGGATAGGGTTAAAAAGGCGTCCTGCGCCTGATCTCTCGCCAGTCGTGTCGGTCATCCGTCCCACTGGGTAATGAAAGTAAAAGAAGAGAGAGTGCTCTTGTGTACCGCGCACACACTTGAAACTATAAAATTACTCCTGCGTAATAGGCCGTTTCTAGATAAACCAGACACCATCCACGAAACAGGTGTGGGAGTTATTATTATTAATACTTCTAGATAAGAATCTAAAGGGGGATCCATACATCACATTCATCACACATCCATTGACGTAAGATATCAGGCGAAGCATTTAATTGTCCTAACTCAATTTAGAAATAATGCATAGACCCATGATCTCCAAGAGAAGTTTGCATATTCTCCCTCGAAGGTCATTATGCCCTGACATCATTGCGACCCTTGTAACACCTTTTTATTGGAATATCCCATCTGCTCCCCACTCTCGCTTCAAACAGAGTTCCAGGTGTGACAAAACTTACCACAACATTGGAATACCATTCTCAATTCATTTTTTCATTAACTCACCATCAGGTCCAACCATAGCGCCTATCCGTCCACAGCTAGCTTGTCTGTTCAGGGAACCACAATGGCTCTGGTAGGTCGACATATCGGTGCTCCTTGATAAAGATCCCGTAAGAGAGTCAGATGGAGGAGCATAGTCCCGACTGTAGTCCACGTACGGCACGTAAGCGCTTTGGTCTTGCGTCTGAAATGAGAGGTGGTTTATATCAACGTTGTGGATACCAGTATTATCGTTACTAGATAATCACGAAAGTTTATTTATTGCCCGACTGCGGCAAGTTATTTTGCCGCAATATGTCAAATCCAGTCCAGTTGAAATATTGCGGCAAGTTATTTTGCCGCAATATTTAAAGTCCAGTCTAGTTGAAATATTGCGACAAGTTATTTTGCCGCAATATTTCAAATCCAGTCCAGTTAAAATATTGCGGCAATTTATTTTGCCGCAATATTTCAAATCCAGTCCAGTTAAAATATTGCGGCAAGTTATTTTGCCGCAATATTTCAAATCCAGTCCAGTTGAAAGATTGCGGCAAGTAATTTGCTGCAATATTTCAAATCAAGTCAACAGATCGATGCATGGAATCGAAATATTTGGACCAAATACAATTGACATATTCCGACGGAGGTCTGTCAATTTATGTTCATTTAAAAAAAATACATATTTAAGTATTCTGCTACATTGCAATCAATGTTTCTTATAATCATCATCACTTATAGGTATACAGTAAAAAGTTCTATAATTTTCAAAGTTCCAGGAGAGTATAGGGTATAATGCGGTCTGACTGAGCCAATCCCAAACTTGATAGAGGCAATTTTAATACAGACCGTAATCGTACGAGAAATTTTCTGCCATTGCACTATTTAAACATGTAAAAGTCAAATTAAAATAAGAAATTAGCACAAAACAGTCTCATTTAAAAATAATACTAATTATTACCCTTAGTATGGAGGGCACTATGACTTAAAAACGATTAATATGTTAAAAACCAACATAGATGTCACACCAAAAACATCGCGTGTGCCCTAACAAAAAACCGTATAATGCAACATGTCATAAGTAAGTAAATTAAAATTAAAGTGCTCAACCTAATTTTGACTCGTCTGTATTAGGTTCCGTACAATAATAGTAAACATGTAAAAAAATAAGGTTTATGTTGCTCGATATGTTGTGTGCTTAACTATAATTAATTCTTCTGTAAGTGTGTATGTCACTGAACTTCTCTCAAACGACTGGATCGCTTTTGATGAAATTTTTCGTGTGTGTTCAAGGGGATCTGAGAATGGTTTAGATTCACAAAATGGCTCGGCAGGACAACGTCTGCGGGGTCAACTAGTATATATTTACAACCCCACTTAAAAAGGGGTTAGAAAATAGTAACAAAATAAAATATAAAAACGGTAACATGTCGTTAGCACGGTGTTAAAAATAAATAAACAATTAAGAAATAGCTAACGGCTAGCAATTTTCATTCCTCAACTTCGAAATACAGCTAAGGGCAAAATGTATTAGAGAATGAAACAATATTAAATTTTAATTGTACCGCAAATCCGCTATTTCAAAAACCAGGTGAAAGTTCAAGAAGGAACTCTGAAAACTCTATGAAAAATTAATACAACGGAAGTAGAAATAAAAGCATAATAAACTCCGCTCAGTTACCATATTACTTTACATTTTCTTATCATAAATCCTGGTCACGTTTTAAATTATTTCTTCCCGTGTACTTCATAAGACTTCATATTATTCAAAATACTCGGAATATTTGAATTTTAATTATAGTTTTTTTTTTTTGTAACATGAATAAAATATTCGACCTTCGCTTGGTATGCAAAGTTGCTTTCCACTTTGTGACGTTTTGATTTTAGACCTCAATTTTATCTTGGTGCTTTTATGCATAATGTTAGCCAAATTTTATAAACTTTTTATCAAAAAGAACGTCCCTCCTTGTAAAATATATTTTCTTTTAACACAAAATTGATTTATTTTTTCTGTGTTCTTACCAATTTCTTCACTTATTTATTCATCTATAATGGTGATACCCACAACGTAGTTGCGTCAAATATCGTTTATTGCGCCGGTAGCGTACATTTTTCTTCCTCGGGTTTCAGAGCATGTAAATGTCAAATTTCAGTAAAAACACACAGACAGACTGATACACATTCGAATCTATCCTATACATATAACGAAACAGCAGAATTGGCGTGTCTGTACATTTAATATTTTTACAAACTAATCAATGTGGGGAGCTAAAGAACAATAATAGAACACAAATCGACAAAAAAGTTGTCTTTTTATCTGTTTGTAAGCGCTAATCTCCGGAACTACTGGCCGGAATTGAAAAATTATTTTTGTGTTGGTTAGTCCACTTATAGAGGAAGGCTATAGGCTATATAACATCACGCTACGACCAATAGGAGCCGAGCAGTAATCAAAAAATGTTGTAAAAATGGGTAAAATTATAAAGATTCATGCGTTCGTAGTCGCGGGCAACAGCTAGTTCCCTTTTTCATGCACACTTTTAGCCTCCATTTAGCACGTCTATATTTACGTCCACCGTCGCGTAGTAAATATCCTGCAAAGGGCATTGAATCATTGTCAACCGAAATATCGCTATACCAGCATTATAGTATAAATTACATGCAGTAGAGTAACCAGAGATTCTGAGTTTCGAAAATTAATAATGTATTAAAAATCTATAAGTTACTTTCATATTTACTGTGTGCGTACTATCTTATATCCTTGGACTATCTCTCTCCGTGGGGCTGCTGGAAGAGATTTCTTTAGAAATAAGCAGATCCTTTGTGTCGTCTTACTGTGTAAACTGTTGTTCTGTAAATGTTTCCTATGCACAAAAATTATTAAATAAATAAATAAATAAATAAATAAATAAACAATTAATGAACATAAGAAACAAGAATTCCTCCTTAGGGATTATAGTGTAACCTATATTGTATTGTATTTAAAAAAATCCTTCATCTTGACCGGTTGGTTACGTAGTTGTTCCCGTTTTTTACAAAAAATCAAATATTATGTCCACGGTAAATTTTTTTCTGATTATGGAGCTTTATAATATATATAAATAAATATCTATAAGCTCAGGAAAAAAGTCCTCGCTCGTAATGAAAGAATGAAGATCATTCTATAACATATTTTATTTTGGGTAATGTGCTTAACGTTTTAACATACTTATGAAAAATTAAACTTAGCCCTTTTGCCCATGTCTTATGTTCCATTACACGATAAAATGCTACTCAATATCATACGGGTCGAAATACCCGATAAAATACATATTGCAAATACATCTATATGTCTTGTAAGCCTATCAGGTTTTAGAGCACAATTCATGTTAGTTTTCAAACTCTATTTATTCTTTGCATGGGCCAAAATTTGTCTACTAAATATAAATTATACTGTGACACAAACTGATGACGCAGCGAGTGTGAATAACGGGGATTTGTGATATGGCTGGACTTAATACTGATTAGTCGACAGTAGCAAAACTAAATTGTTCATGCTTACTTTATTTATTCACACACGGACGAAAGACAGCGCTGTTTCACACGAGTTTTCTGTTAGGTTCTCCGGTCGAGCCAGCCTATTTGTGCCGTGACTCTCTTGTAGAAATTAGCGATCGTATTATATAATTTAATCATAGTTCAGGCCTCTACCCGGATCCCAACCTAGCACCCCCCCGAGTCCGAACCAGAACTAAGCCACGGACGCTCGGATTTTAAAAAGCAACGACCGACTGGTTGACCAAAAACATCCATACAAACACACTTTTACATTAGTAGTAATTTCATCAACCTGAAAACCTTCCCTCACCTTGAAATGTATATTGTTGATGGGCTGGTCGAAGTCACCACTATATCTCTGGTACTTCATCAACTTGTTGTCATAGGTTTCTGGCAACGGCACTGGGCCGGCCAGAGGTAGACCTAAGTTGGTGGTGAGCTGAAGAGTAGACCGGAACTCAGTCTCTTCGTGAGTTGAAGCGTCCTAAAATAAAGGCTTTAGTAAAATACAAGGCATAAATACAGTTAAACCTAAAGTTTAGACTGATACGCCAAATTTTAGAGCCAACAATTCAAAATAATGAGTAATAAATAAATATTTAAAAGGAACAGAAAAAGGGTAAGAAAAGGGAAATGTTATTAAGAAACCATTTTAGACTTTAGAGTGTACCAAATAAGAAGTACATGCACTTGAATTACCATAGTTAGAGTACAGCTTTGTAAAAACTAATGTAAATAAGTGTCAAATAATAACTATTACAAATGGTAAAGTTAAAAAAAACGATAAGATTCGGATCGTTTATGCACACATTTTTTTGACAGATGTAAAGAGAATGTATTAAAAAAGTTGTAGAAAATACACTAAAGGAAGCTTACCATATCACAGCTACCCTCAACCTGCCGCAGTTCCAACTTCAGATCGCTAATATTGTCACTTCTGTCGCAGTCTTTGAACTGGTTTACGCAGGTCTTCATGTCAGTGATGTCAGGCTTCTTGTCATCGGCCTTCTTCACACGCCGATGACAAAGCATGACGATGAACATGATGACAAGGATGATAACGGTGACGAAGGCGCCGGAAGAGATAACGATAACTAAATTCATGGATTCTGAAAAAGAGAAAATGATAAGAATCAAAAAAGTAAAGACACTGAAAGAAGAGAAATTAAATAAAAAGGAGTACTTAGATACTACTTGCTTAATGGAGTAAATAGCAAAACCTCATTTGTTTAATCTTAATTTACTAAATGAAAATAATAAAAGTTACAATAGAACGTTATTAAGAAACAAATGAAACCTGATTAACATACGTAAGCATAATAAAAAAATTTAGTATGTTAATTGATAAATCAAAATTAAAATAAAACTAAAAAGTAAACGTTTTAATAAACTTACTGTCAGGTACTAAAGTGATATCAATACTGTCACTCCCATAAGCATTGGACACCGTACAATTGTAGACACCGAAATGGCTGGCAGTGCTCTTCCTGATGACGAGGGTAGATTTTGTCAGACCCCCGTCCAAAGATTCTTCCAAGAAGGCGAATTCCTGTTAAACATTTCGTTGTCAAAGAAACTGTTCTTGGATATGCAAAAACAATTTCATCAAACAATAGCGTTCTTAGAATCTGGGTACAGATTCTCAAGCTTCAATGTCGTTTAGCTCGCTAGCTTAACGTTTCATAATCGGGCTTCATGTATTTGTACGGATTTTGTTTGTTGCAGAAATTAGCTTAAAAATCAGGAGTAAGAATAGAGATTTACAGACAATATCGCAAAGAAATGGCGATATTGGTGGGCAAATTGAAATTTTTAATTTCTATCTTAGGTGAATCAACTTTTTGTTTTGTCCCATACAAATCTTTGAACAAAAAGTCAATTAGCATATTTTTCATTGATAATATAAATTCATGCGATAGCCAACATATCTTAACCGATAATTTACTAAATAAATATTAAATCATACTAAAACATGCATAAAAGTCGGTGGTCCAGGGGACAAAACAATATTGCCATACAAATTCTGGGATATTTTTTGTCCACAGGCAACTGCTCGTAAACATATATGCCGTGGGAGAGCCATGCTTTGGCAAGAATGGCTGGCTCGATCAGAGTGTTACCACGGCTTCACAGAAAACTGGTGTGAAACAGCGTTGTGCTGCGTTTTGTTCAGTGAGCGAGTTTACCGGTGGCCCAACTTCCCTAAAACCTCTATCCCTATTCCTATTATCTATTCCCTCATAAAGGCCGACAACGCACTTGCAACCCTTCGATGTTACGAGTGTCCATGGACGACGGCATGCAGTGCTTTCTACCAGTCTGCTTACCCTCTAAATATCATACAAAATATATAAGAGCGGTTTTTTTTAATTCTCAGTTTTAATATTGGTCTATGTATTAAGATGTGTATATGATAAGATTTAAATTAGGTATTAGTAATTAGTAATTATTACGGTTTAAACTCGCAAAGGCAGAAATTGCGGTACAAAAAAAGTTGATTCACCCAGTTCACCCAGTCATTTATGTACAATCAGAGAAGTCGAAACAGATAAAGATCGCGGATCTAAGAAGTTTGGTCGGGTTAGATCAAACTCAGCCAATCGTCACGACATACAAGGAATTTACATATTCCGACCACATGACGTAGCTCCATCAACTGGCTCTCTTTCAATGTCCCCCATTATACATAAATTCCTTTCTGTTTGATGTAGGTAGATAACCTGACAATTGAAATTGAGACATACTTAGTCATACATATGCCCGGTTCATACTATATCTCTTACCATATATTCAATCCATAATCTAAAAATTCACTGCTCATTCTATAACTTTCAGTGCTCCAACCTAACTTTGTGACTCTTCGATGGCTTGTGAGTTATTTCGTGCACATAGCTCCCGCGTAGCGGAATTGGCTGGGAATTATTTTTATACCGCCGTGGAATCCGTGTAAATTGTCTTGTTTGGATCATAGTCGGGGAGAGAAATATTTGGCCAAAGCATTCCGCGCGCCAGGCGACGGAAATTGGGTAAAGAATTTATATCCGGTGCAGGTTGTACACAACAAAACACGGCGAGAAATATGTGGAATACTGATACTTATTATACTGTGTTTTTAGCAGGCTGCGTCAGAAGGAGGGTATAGTTTTTCGAGCGTACGTATGTCCATTTCTTTGGCACGCCCTACAGCGTAAAAATTCTTTGAATGAGCTACTACGACTACGGGATTGAATTCTACAAATTCATATTAAAAGTACTGAAAATTCTGAAATAAAACTATTATTAAAAAAAAAAAAAAAACCCGACTGCTTAAAAAAAGAAAAAATAAGAATAAAATAATAAAGAAGAAAAAAAAAATATCACATTTAAATTACTTTAACTTATTAATATAAAGTGCTGCAGGCGGGGACAAACGTAGTTTTGGTAGATCTTAAGCAGTCGGGTTTTTTGTTTTTTTTTAATAATAGTTTTTTCAAGTTATTTTTTTTTTTTTTTGTATTATAACTGTATTTGGTAAAACAATAGAAATCAGCATGTGTTGCAATAAAAGTTTACAACGCTGGTTTTCAGTAAGTGCCAAAGGATATTAAAAATATACAACATATTTATCAATTTGTCAATAATTTAAGTACTTGACGACGTTTACATATAAAATTAGAAAATTAAATAAATATTGATCAATGTAATTGGTTTTACACACAAATATGTGGGATACTGATGCTGATTATACTGTGTTTTTAGCAGACTGCGCCAGAAGGAGGGTAAAGTTTTTCGAGCGTATGTGCGTCCATTTCTTCGGCACGCTCACACTAGCGCCTGGGTGAATTTTGACATGTGAAGTGTCGTTGGATTTGACTAAATTGTAGTAGTGATATAGGTTATATACATTTTCAAAATGGCACCGGCGCGCCTGGCAATAGGGGAGGGGAGGGTATTGATTTTTTCTTATCCTGACAATATGGGTATAAAATGAAAGCTAGTAAAAAGACGAATTCGAAACTAACCGGTAAATACATGTATATACCGGTTAGTTTCGAAATTTTTTTAACGTTTTCTTCTGTAAGTATCATGTAAAGTAAGGTTGTGTGGTAGAGAATGCCACGAGGCATTGAGCCCTTCTTTGTAAATATTTTCATAAATTGTTTAAGTAAATAAATAAATAAAATTAGCAAATAATAAAAGCGGATTGATTGACCCGTTTGCATGCTACGATTCGATGGATACAAATAGGCACGTTAAACTTTTAACACCCCTTTTTCAGTTGGCTCGGTTAATTAGCATAATATTGAAGTAGATTACGAGAAAGGATGTAGACTACTGTTTGAAAAAAATGTTCATTTCCTTATTGACGCGGTCGGTACCGCACATAACTGGGGGGCAATTCTCAGGATGTGAGAAAAAGTTCACACACGAATAAAATATCGAGTTTAAATTTTTTACGAGCGAAACACAGATTGTTCTCAGCGCTACACACTCGAAATATTTCATCCTTTTCACGAAATATTTCGAGTGTGAAGCGCTGACAACAAACTGTGTGTCGCTCGTAAAAAGTTCACACTCGATATTTTATTCGAGTAAGGACTTTGTCTCACATCCTGAGAATTGCCCCCCTGGTTTCCAAATATTATGGGAGCGAATAAAGCAAAAAATAAAACATTGTCTTCCTCTCTTCACACTTACGACCGTCCTTCATATGTCAGGTGAAACAGAACGACGCGGAATCCGCGAAAACAGATTTTTCTTAATAACTCGATAAATTTACAAAATTATATAATGTATATATAATGTAGTCTCTTTGTTTAAAAAATGGTTTAATTTTTTAAACGGTTAAAGTATAAAACGGAATTATGCAATAGTCAATTTTGCTTTGTCCTCTTAATATGTTGGTAAAACGTTGCGGCATGGTAGCAAAAAATTACTTCTATAACTTTTAAATGGCTCAAAATTTTGATCAGATATATCTTTAAACTCGTGTACGTAGGTCACATTACAAAAGAAAATTAATAAACTTTAACTTTTTACTATTAAAATACTCGAAGTTGCTTTATTCATTCAGGATCTATAATGATTGATGTCAACGACAGACAGACGATTCAAGCCTATAACATCCCTCATTTTTACCGGGGGTTAAATGTATATTACGCCAGAAAAGAAACTTCTATCAATACAAAATATTCTTGCCCATTCTTCTTACATACAAAGACGCCGCTAGTGCATAAAGCAATATTTAGTTTTCATCAGCCCGCAGCAGCCAGAAAAGGAGATACCACCACAAAGGCATGTAAAACGTTCTTGAATTGTTTTAAAGCAAGCTACAGCAATTATTATCTAATTTGTTATTCTGTGGTTTTATAATTCTCTTTAACTTTTTGTTCATTTAAACACGAATTTGTAGTTCGTTGTAACATTGTATTTATTTGCATTAACGTTCGTTAACTCGTAGGGGTATTACAAGTATTTTATGTATGTAGCAACATAAATTCTTAGCAAACTAAGAAATTTCAGTTTGATTTATTTTATATCAAAGGTGACTTATGTGCGAGTGTTTTGAGATATGTTTGATGAGAATATATCGAGCCATTTAAATGTTATGGGCTGAAAGTGGGGCGTAAAACCGAATGTTTTCAAATATAATTTAAAAAAATTGGTTTTGTGCGGTTTTATGGCGTTGAAATTTATAATTTATTGTTGTGTTTGTTCTAGTAGATATAGCTAAAGTTATAACTTTCCTACTAAATACTTTGTAGCAGTATTCTTGGATATTGGATAATTAAGCTACGAATTGTTGTTTATCTTACGCCGATATCGGAAAAATCTAGTGCGATTCAGAAATTTGCGCCATATTTTGGATAATGAGCAAAAAATGTTGTCCAACTCTGAGAACCGTCGAATAAACAAAATCGATCGTGCAGTTTTGGAAAAAATTTACTAAAACAGCGTGACACCCGACAAGAGAAAAAGGAGAGTAAAAAGAATCCAAAGCTTTGTCTCGTGTTATGAAGGTATGATGATTATGATAAAGAAATTCTCGTTACCAATACTAGGTTTCAGTATCCATATGAAATAGATTACAAAATATGAAATGGCACAGTATGCAATAAGTTTCGAAGGAAGAACGAAGAAACCAATAGATGCGGAGTTAAAATCTTAATCAACGCTGTTTAATATTTAGCCAGTACTTGTGATATTATAACTATTTGGACTCAATTAAAAATTATTTTGAAAGTTTCATTTGGCGTGTTCCAATGGCCACTTTCGACTATCATCAGCTCAGTGTCATATTAACATATAAGTGTCTAGCGCATAATAAAACGTAGAAGTTTTATTTATTTATTTATTTATATGGCGCTTGGCTATAACCATGGCCAGTGTCAAGTAAAGGCGGGAAATCAATTT
>JAOTAV010071147.1:0-13506 GCA_026546445.1 Cyclargus thomasi | reverse complement strand
TTTTCAGCCAAATCTGTTCTACCGTTCTTGAGTTATAAGTGGTGTAACTAACACGACTTTCTTTTATATATATAGATAACAAAATTGGTAAGCTACTTTGGTGAGATATTCTACCTATTTTGTCAAATGCCTAATTGAAACAAAAATTGAGGAAGTATTTTGGCAAACAATGTGTTGTAATTTTAGTAATAGCAATGTAATCTTTAGTTATTATTTATACGTCTAGCCCAGTCTGTTATAAAAGTAACAGAAGAATCATTCTAATTTATTATTTCTTTTAACGAAATAATGAAAAACCGACTTCCAAGAAAAAACTTAAAAACAATAAAAACAAACTTCAAAAAACTGAAAAGTATAAAATATTATTATATTATAGTTACTAAATAGAGTTTTTTTTTAGGAAGTCGAATTCTAAAAAAAACCTAAGGTATTTCTAGACACAATCTTCATCTTTTTAGTTATTTAGTGAACTCGGCATAATACATAGTATTCATGTTAGTCGGTTTATTTATTTATTTATTTATTCTTTATTTGCTCATAAAAATACATACATTAGAGAAAAAAAACTAGGTTGTGAATAAAGCAAAAGGGCGACCTTACCGCTTACAGTGGTTTCTTCCAGGCATCCCATAACAATCATAACAAAAATTTAATAAAGTTTATCTTATTTTAATACAGTAATAATCAGTATTACATATTTCTGAAATCGCAGTAACCGACAGAATAATAACTGTCTAAATAATGTCAGGTGTGATTGTAGTGATGATGATAAATGTAGTTAACATAGTAAAAATATATAGGTATTTTATTTGCAGTTATATTTTTATTTAGAAAAAAAAATGTGTGAACTTCCCTTAATAAATAGAAGAATCAAACCAAATGTTTTCGTTTCAACTTTTTGTTTATATTATCTTATAATAAATATATCAACATTTGAATATAGATACAACAACAAATCTGTATCAAAACAGATAATAAAAAAGTATATTTATATTGTAATATTATTATTGTATAACGCCACTTTAATGACCGCTCCTTCAAGCAATATGCAAAGAAGGAACACGCACGGATGACCGCACCTGTGACGCGTTCAGTATTTTAGTGTGGTTTTTTTTTCATAGTTTACAGTACAGTACATACGAGTACATGCCTAGATACTGTTATCACTAATTACATTATTAATAAAACTAAAAAAGACAAGGTTTCTTTAAAAAAATATAATTTTACATAGGGTGCCTTTGAAATTTTAGCGGGCAAAAACACTGTCATATTATGTGAGGCAACATCGAAACTATATAGTGTCGTTTTTACTCTAAAAACTAAGGTACATTACTTTGGACCTGGGGTAATTTTGTATAATATTTGGAGGTTCTCCTTCCTCTTTTAAAATAACAGTTTGCCGGAATTATTACATTTTTATTACCTAGAAGATTTCATTCTTCTTTCAACTATCAATATTAAATGTAGGAAATGTACATGTAATTGTAATAAACGCTCTCATAGTTAATAGAATGATACGCTACTTTGCGGAAATCCATAGCTTAAAATTTTGTAAATTTAGATTTTTAGCAATATTCCGTGAAATAAACCTCAACCTGCAAGCAAAAATGCGGGTTGAGAACCTCGACGCGCGTTTCGCCCCAACACCAGAGCATTCGCAGGATGTGGAACTCTACGAACATGGTCCCACCAGCTAAATCGCCGCCTTTTATACACTACCATCCCCACTAACGTCTCCAGTACCCCCGAACATATTAATGACGTAGTCTGAATTGACTTAACTTAAATCAACGCTCTCTTTATATAAAATACTAGGAGTTGTACGTACTTAAAAAATCCATCAAGCCTTTTAGGTTGCAGAGCATGCCAAAAATATATACATATTCTCGAAAAACATAACCCTCCTTCTGACGCAGTGAATAGTAAATAACTAAAACTGTTAATATTTTTTTTAAGGCACTAACTTCTTCCCAGATCTACTCGTATAGTTCTTGTACAATTTCATACTTAAACGTATAATTTTAATAAATATAAAATTGCTATTTATCTTTTTCAGGATATAAGAAAATTCATAGATGAATCAGAACATGGAGTTATATTGATCAGTTTCGGGTCGATGTTGATGCCTTCATCAGCGCCTGATTACTTAGTTAAGGCAGTGTTGGATGCTGCATCAAAGCTACCTCAGAGAATTATTTGGAAATGGGAAAAAGGCAGCATCCCTAATCCACCAAAGAACATTTATATTTCCAAATGGCTACCCCAAAACGACATTTTAGGTTTGTCCATTTATTACTGTAGAGTGCCATAAAACAATCGTAAAATCTTTAAATACAATAATTATATAACAATCCTTGAACAATTTTCTTCACAAGAGTCATAAAATCATTTTAATTACTCAACGCCGTTTTTTTCTCTTTAATTTTAGCTCATTCAAATGTAGTAGCTTTTTTCTCGCACTGTGGTCTACTGGGTACAACTGAAGCCATTCACCACGGAGTTCCAATATTGGGTATGCCAGTATTTGGTGATCAGCCATCAAACGCAGCAGCTATTGAAGAAAGCGGATTTGGAGTGCAATTGCAACTGAATGAAGTCACAGAAAAAACCCTTCTGGAAAAGATTAAAATTGTTCTAGATCCCTCGTGAGTATTTATAACTTTATCAATATTAAAAAGTTTATAAAATGTCATCATATTCATCCGCACCGAAAATCGATACGAGAAACATTATATACCATGGATACGATCCAGTAACTTACCAGGAAATTCCAACAAATCTGTTTGTACTCCAAAATTCCAACAAATCTGTTTGTACTCTACATAATATAGGTCTAGTCCGTAGTCAAAATTTTCAGACAGATAAAGTCGTAACATAGGAGATTACAGAAATCAATAACTTACGTTTCGTTACAGATTTAGACAACGAGTGAAAAAACTATCGAGAGCGTGGCATGATCGACCAATGTCAGCAATGGACAGTGCTATCTTCTGGACAGAGTATGCAGCTACACACAACGTGACATTAAAACCTCCAGCATCTTCTGTCCCTTTATACCAGTACTATAATTTAGATGTCCTAGGAACTCTGCTCCTATTAGTTCTAATCTTAGCTTATATTATAACTCGAATAGTAGTTCTGGTTTTTTCTTCTATATTCGGAGCAGTACCGTCAACGAAATCAAAGAAACGCAAAACGAATTAAATATTTTTGTTTGTTACGCACTTACTGTTATTGTAGTAACCATTATAAGTAATTTTGTGAATCTGAATTAGAAAATATTCAAAAAAATAGTTTTTATTTATTTTTTAGCTCGCATTATATGGTTTGTTCAAATCCTTTAAATAGAAATTAGAATGAAAATGGCGAAAAGAACTGACATGAGCCCTTAAGGCTTATACTCGTACATGGGCCAGCGGGGTACGTTTAACCTCTGATAAGTATGTAAAAACGTTAAGCATATTATTAAGCATAAAAATATATATGTTATAGAAAGATCTTCATTCTTACATTACTAGCGAGGACTTTTTCCCTTAGCATAAGTACATTATTTTTCTGAATAACTATAAAGTTAATTAGAATTGAATTTAAACAGAATTAAATAATGTACCGTAGACATCGATTTTTTTTGTAAAAAAAAAACTGGAATTGCTATGAAACTAACCGTTTAAGATGAACAAATTTTTTATACAATAAATTATAGGTAGCTCGATAATCCCTGAAGAGGAATTTTTATTTCTTGTTTTTATTAATTGTATATTAATTATTTTCTGTCAGCAGGGGGAGGAGGGAATTTGGCGCCTATTTTCCCCTTAATGCAGTATTACTTAAATATTACTTAAAAATTTTGCACAAACAAAATTATAGTTTTGTTTATATAAATACTTAAGTACCAAGTTGGTTGATGCAAAATTCGAAAGTAGTATTCAAGTAATTAGAGCTTATGGTCAGCGACTAGTCAAGTGTTTTAACCGCCCTAGGCTAATCATCAAACCTAAGCTGATTTCAATTAGCTAGATTAGCAGTACATACGATTACAAGATTTTAGCGCCCCTTTTCAAACCTCGCGCCCTAGGCTGCAGCATATTTAGCCTATGGGCTAATCAGGCCCAGCTTATGGTATTTACTTATACGGCGCTGCAACAGTAATATAAACCAAAAACGTAATGCACAATAAAAGCACTGGTTTACATAACATATGATGTTTTAATAGGTCAATGGAAATTCATCGTATTATATACGTCATTATATAAATCCTACAACCGGTTCACACCTTCCAAAAGCAAAAAAAATAATTTGTGTTGATAAAAACAATTCTTATCCACAAATCACAAGATAACTTGAAATTAGATGTTTTGCAACCTTATACGTAAAACATCGTGTCTTTGAAAAGTCATTGATGTATCAATAATGAATATTTTACAAACAGTTTTAATTGCAACAGTGATCATATGTTTTGGTGAAAATTTACCGCGAGTTGTGTGTTTAAATATTTTAGGAGTATTCCCAGTGCCGGCCAAATCCCATTTCTTTGTATTTGAACCATATTTAAAGGAATTGGCTAAAAGAGGACACAATGTGACAGTGATTTCATTTTATCCCGCTAAAGAACCACATGCCAATTATACGGATATTAATTTAGCTGAGAATACTGGACAGTTTCAGCCAAGCCATCCCATCAGTGATTCTTTCCTCGTAACACTATTCACGCTTACACTTTTCCAAGCGTTGGGGGGCCCAATTGTGTGCAGATTGCTTATGGATGATGATAATGTTCAAAAATTAATTAGCACTGATGCTAAATTTGATTTGGTTATAGTCGAACAGTTCAATAATGATTGTGGTCTAGCAATTGCGCATAAATTTCGTGCGCCGATCATTGGAATTACTTCGCACATGCTTTTGCCTTGGCATTATCAAAGATTTGGTGTTCCATACAATCCTTCGTGTGTTCTGTTCGACCTTATAGCAGCTGGAACTAAGCCAACTTTTCTTCAAAGGATTAAAAGGTTTATTATGTATAATTACATAAACTTGATAAACAAACACATAACACAACGTTTGGAGCAGAATGTAATATCTGACTATATGGAAAATGTTCCGCCCTTAGAAGAAATTGCTAAGAATATAAGACTTGTGCTGGTTTATCAGAATTTCATTCTAACCGGTTCATCTATTCTACCAGCCAATGTTATTGAAGTCGGTGGTTTCCATGTAAAAAAACCTAAGCCACTATCTGACGTAAGTTCATTGCCTATCGTGTTATATATTTCAAATGAATTTATTTTAATTAGTGCAAATGCATTTTCACTCGTATTTGAAAAAATAATATTATTGTATAATGGGGGAAATTGAAAGAGAGCAAGTTGACGGACCTACGTCATTTGGTCGAAATATGACAGAAAGAGTGACAGATCACGATTTTCAAGGAACTGACATATCAGTTCCTAACATAAAACGACCAAACTACTCAAATCCGCGATCTGTATCTGTTTCAACTTTTCTGATTGTACATTATGTTAGTTAATTTTTAACTCTGTTCTTTTTTGCGAAGGATTTAGAAAAATTCATATCGGAATCAAAGCATGGAGTCATATACGTGAGCTTTGGATCAATATTGAAACCTTCATCAATGCCCAAGGACAAAATGATAGCAATAATAGAAGCTTTTCAAGAGCTTAAGCAAAGGGTAATTTGGAAATGGAACCAAAAAGATTTACCGGGAAAACCAAAAAATATTTTGGTTACTAAGTGGTTGCCTCAGAATGACATTTTAGGTTTGTAAGCATTTATTTTCAATTATTCTAATCATTAAAGGAAGTTGTTAGGTATGCAATTTTTATTAACATCATCAATCAATACCTGGCATATGTCTTAATAATAAAAGCCTTGGTATGTGAATTTGTAAAATATATAAATATTATGATGAATACATTACATGCGCTTATCATTTGGACAAATATTAATTTACTTTGTAAAATTAATACGCTGTATTGCCGTTTTGCAACTAAAAAATTTATTACGGAGCATAAACGACTTTCAGCCCATCCAAACGTGCTAGCATTTTTCTCACACTGTGGACAATTGGGGCTGACAGAAGCTATTTACCATGGTGTACCTGTTATTGGCATGCCGATATTTGGTGACCAACCTTCTAATGCTGCTGCAGTCGAAGAGAGTGGACTTGGTGTGCAAATCGCGCTATCAGAAATTACAAAAAAACGACTTCTTGAAAAGTTGAAAACAGTGCTCAACCCTAGGTACTCAGATAAACTAAAAGTTTTACAACATTTTGAGAATATAGAGTTATAAAGCATTAAAGCTAAATTTTGTTTGGCAATCGCAGTTGTTATAAACGTTATGAACTTTAGCTGTAGCCATAAACTTTAGTGTTGGTAGTCTCTACGTAAACTATAATTGAACATGTCATTAACGTTTTCTTCAGTTTCAGAGAAAACGTAAAGCTGCTTTCGAAGGCATGGCACGATCGTCCTGTAAAGGCTATGGACACAGCCATCTTTTGGACCGAGTACGCAGCGCGTCATAATATAACTTATGGACCTCCGATTGTCTCTACATATCAGTATTATAATTTAGATATTATAGCTCTATTTTTACTTCTTACTATGATACACGTGGCAGTCGTTAAGTATTTAATTTATTTCTTTACGACACGGGGTTACTATGTATTTAAAAAAATCGATAAGAAAACAATTAAAAGTAATTAAATATAATAAAACGAAACGAGCAAGAAGCTATTTGTTTTTAAATTATTTGGTTGATACTCTCACTATTACATTTTCTAAGTAAACATAGATAAGTACTCGTAATTGCTTAGGTTCAAGGCCGACTGGACCTTATTGTTATCGGAATAATAAAATAAATATATAGAAGATGATATATTAGTTTAAGCATAGAGAAATTATAATAAAATAATTGGTCTATGGTTTAAGGCTATTTTTGAAATGTTGGCACAATTAGAGGCCACGATTCTGGCTTGCAGGCCAGAAATTGAGCAGCCTTGGATTAGTTACTTAATTGATAACTCGAACTGAACTCGAACTCGAAGATCTTGTTAAAAAATACAAAATAATATTAAGTGTAATGAATAATTAAATGATAATTTTACCAATGTTTAAATGCGTTTAATGCATCAACCCTAATATAATGAAACAAAAAAAAACATATATTAATACGCGAGCCGAAAACCACGCTTAAGTAAATGTATTTGGATAATATAATAAGAAAAACAGTAAGATACTCGTAAATCACAACCATGCAACGTACACATTGTGTGCATCAAATATAACTATGACAGTTTGTAGGCGTCGATAATGATCGTTGGTAAGCGTATTGAGATACGCCATCATTACCGACTAGTTTGGAATAAGCTACCGGACGCACCAACCGCGTACAATGACTCCTAAAAATGTGATACTAACAATTGCTTATTTGTTCACAACCGTACATTTTGTGAGTGCGCTAAATATATTAGGCATATTTCCTTACCCAGGCAAGAGCCATTTCTTTGTGTACCGTGTGTATCTACAGGAGCTCGTCAGAAGAGGACACAGTGTTACAGTAATATCACATTTTCCGGAAGCTGAGCCTGTAACGAATTATCGAGATGTCAGTCTCGCCGGCAGCATCAAGATTCTAGAAGATGATATCCCGTTTGACAAATCTTACATTACGCTTTTGTATACTGGAATATATTTAGTGACTACGGGAAGAGAGAATTGTAAAGCTATGCTAGATAATAGAGGAGTACAAGAGCTGATAGCTAAAAAGCCTAAGTTCGACGTTGTTGTTGTGGAACAGTTCAACAGTGACTGCGCTCTGGGAGTAGCATACAAATTAGGAGCACCCGTCATTGGGATCAACTCGCACATTCTAATGCCATGGCATTACAGTCGATTCGGCATTCCTCAGAATCCAGCATTCGTGCCGTTTCATTTCTTAGATTGTGGATCGAAGCCTTCACTGTTTCAGAAAGTGGAAGTTACAGTTTTTGATTTATATTTTAAGGCACTGTATTATTTATATGAACAGAGAGGCGATGAAAATACTTTAGCTGAATATTTTGATGATATCCCACCTTTGGAGACCTTGGCGCGAAATATAAAGTTACTACTCCTCTATCATAATTTCGTTTTAACGGGATCAAGGTTACTTCCAGCTAATGTGATTGAAGTTGGGGGCTATCATGTTGTTAAGGCGAATCCGTTACCTAAGGTATGCTCTACTGAGTATCATTCATTTACGTTAATAAACACAAAGAATTTCGTACTAGGATCTTAAAATAATTTGTTAATATATTTTTTCTTAGGCTTAGAAGTAGTAATTATTATTCAAATGATTCTATAGATTCTATAGACTATTTTCCATTCCAATAGAATTTATTCAACTTTCTATTTTTGGAACTCATTAATCATTTAGTACTTTTAATAATTGTCGTGGGTATATATTTATTATTTTCTTATATCATGTTTTTTAGTAGGTAATATTGTCTTATCATTTTTTTATTGCAAAAAACTTACCATAAGTTTTTTGGATTATCATTTATCGTATTAGTTGTAATTTAATGAAAATATGACTTTTTTTCTCACATATCTTCAAGTCATTGGCAAATATATTTTTATCTTATTTTGTTAACATTGTGGTGATTTTTTTTGTGTTCGAGAGGACTTCGGAACTACCTCGACGATGATTATTTACTATATAGGTACAAACTCGGCTGACCTTTAAACCTATAACTTCCGCAAAATCCGGTTCAATTACTTATTATGCCCTTCGATTAACCTGTATCAGTTACGAGCACCTTAAGACCAAGAAAAGAACTGATATTCAATTCTCAATAATTTAGATAAGTAGGTAACTAAATTGTAACTTAATTTTAAGTTAAAAATAGCATGTAAACACAAAATTTTGTAGCAAATTTAATTGCAAGTTAAATGACTTAAACTTAAGTTAAAATTTAGTTAACTACCTATCTTCTTAATACGTGTAAGCCAGACATTACCTATGAAGTTGACTAAAAAGTTGCAGCGCTAAAATTTAAGAAAAATGATTTGTGTAGACAAGCGCCCCAGCGTCATACATTTACCGATTTAAAGTTTAAAAACTTTCTCCATCAGCACGTTCACAATGAATTTAATACGTTCTATTACATTTTGCTTATTGGGTGCTAGTTTTTACCCTTTCAGTATGGATATGTAAAAAGGCTTGATAAAAGAATTTTAGGACCAATTTAAGGTATTTAATTTGTATCAAATACTATTCTTTTTTTTTTTAGGACCTACAAAAATTCATGGATGAAGCCGAGCATGGTGTGATTTACATCAGCTTTGGATCTGTGATTAAAAGTTCAACCATGCCAGAGGACAAATTGAAAGCAGTTGTTGAAACTATGAAGAGTTTACCACAAAGATTCATATGGAAATGGGAGAGCGAAACTCTATTGCTAGATAAAGATAAACTATATGTCTCAAGTTGGCTACCTCAAGTTGATATACTGGGTAAATACTCTATTCTTCAAGCTAATAATGAATAAATATTAAATTATGCTATACCTAATTGGTTCTGACCATTTATATTTTCTAGATAACTAATAGATATAAACTTTATATAGACAGAACTTTATATCCACAATGATTCCACTATATTGTCATGTGTTTAGAGGTCGCCCTGTGGTCCAAATTAGACCATAAATATCACACACTTCAATTTGGCATAAAGATCTCGTTAACAGTCCATTAAATTAAAAAAAAAAACAAATTTCAACCAATGGCAAAAGAGTATTTTGTGTAAAATTATCGTGTCATGTGAAAATGTTGTAGTGTGCGTAGCATTTAATTTATTAAAATATGCAAAATTAAGGCATATATTAAAATAATATTGGTATTCCACACTCCTATTCTATATCAATTACAACTAAGACAAAATTTGATGCATTTATATCCACGCGTCCTTCTTAAAAAGAGGTATAAAGTTTTCTGCTCGCGTCTTAATATAATCTAGATACTATTGGCAAACCAGAATAGTTTAGCAATAGCATACCACATCAAAATTATTATCATCATTTGTCATAGAATATCGTTGCTTTCTTAAAGTGACAGCACTAACTAAAGCAGTTTTAATTACTCAATAATGATTAATGATAAGTATGAGTGCCTATCTATCAGGTATTAGGTATGCGATAGCTATATCAAATGTTATCTGGTATAATAACGTTAATCTCGTCGAAAATACCTATCGGAATCTGAGAATTTTTTTACATAGATTTTTATTTATTTTTGTCTTTTCCTTGGAAGTCAGTTTTAATTTTTTACATCAATAAAATTCTCACTTGGAATAAAAAATGGATTCTGGATATTGAAGGTGATTCAATGCGAGCAAAGCCTCGGTAAAAGTAGACAGGAATATAAACCTATTTTTTTGTTATTTTTAGCTCATCCGAAAACATTCGCATTCTTGTCACATGCTGGTATGGGTGGGACTACTGAATCTCTGCACTATGGTGTACCAATAGTAGCAATGCCAATGTTTGGTGATCAACCATCAAACGCTGCAGCTATAGAAGAAAGTGGCCTGGGTGTGAGAATACAAGCAGAAAAACTATCGAAGGAAATCTTACTTGAGGCTTTCCGAAAAGTACTTCAATCAAGGTAAGATTAATCGAAACCAAGGAGTTTAAGGTCTCTAGTGTTAAAATCGGATAAAGATTAGTAACTGTTACCCACAGTCCAGTTGCTCTTACACAGTAACATTAATATGAAAAAGTAGAAATGCATAAGTATTGACCACAGAATACGATAATACTCATTTTATAATAACATAAAAAAGACCATTTGTAATGGAGTCTGTACACTTTCACCGAGACACAGCGAGACCGCCCGAGTGCGAGTGTGTAAATGGTTGCACTCGCCTCGTCTCGCCAGTCAGCCGCTTGCAAGAGAGTCGCCACGAGACTCTCGCCCGAGAGCTCTCAGCTAGAGCGTACAGCCTCCATAAGAGATTTAGACGAAGAGCACTCAAAGACGCCTCATTAATGGTTTGAATAGTCCTCAACTATCTATCAATTGACAGATCATTATTTTCCGCATCTCCAGTTTCAGGGAAAACGTTAAAAGGTTGTCTGCTGCATGGCACGACCGGCCGCTTCCACCACTGCAGTCGGCGGTGTACTGGACGGAATTTGCAGCGCGACATCACAACATCACCTTCCGAACCCCCGCTGCCGACCTTCCCTTCTACCAGTATCACAATTTAGACCTTATATTAGTTTATGCAGTCATCTTATTGATTGCCGTCACCATTCTAAAGAAGATTGTATCATGGGTGTGTGGAAGAAGAAATCGAATCGAACAAACATTAAAACAGACAAAAAAGTCGAAGAAAACTAACTAAAATGTTCGGGGCTCATTTCTTACATACGGCTGATTATCAAGATTTAAAATGTAAAAAAAAAACAAAACAATATCTATGTTAATTAAGGACATGATATGTATAACTTGATAGAAAAAATGCCAAAGCTACCTCATTTTTCAAATAAAATTGACTTATTATGACCATTGACCGGGTATAATGCCTCTATGCCTAAAGTAAAGCAACTGCCGGTTCCCATGGGCTATGGACACTTGTTACATCAGAAGCGTTGCCGATGCGTTACCGGCTTTGAAGGAATAGGCTATTAGAGTAGGGTTGGGAATGAGGTGTATGGAGTTGGGTCTCCGGTAAACTCACTTACTGGACGAAACAGGGCTGTTTCACGCCAGTTTTCTGTGAGGCCGTGGTATTTCTCCGGTCGAGCTCAATCATGCCAAAGCAAGCCTCTCCCACGGCAAGCAATTTTTCACGTTTGAGTTTTTATGCGCCTTTCATGAGCACACGGTTGCGGCACGGTCGCCGTACCATGTTAAGGAATATGCCGTTGCCGCGTGTTGCTCGTGCTTACATACTATTAAAACACGGGGACCGTCTCAGTAATGCATGGACTTGTAATACTTGTATAGACGCTTTCACATGAACACGGGTGCAACACGGCAAGGCGACCGTGCCGACGACAAGGCCGCACACGGCCGCTTGTATAAAAGCACTAATTTCTTTTCTGATAATATTATAGTAACTTTTAATTCCATTTCCACAAACAATTGCTAAATTACTATCCTAATTCATATTTCGTTATAAATTCTAATAATATTAAAAATGTAAAAGTTTGTTTGTTTGGATTATAGAAAAAGCTGGTATGACAAAATTTATTAACGGAAGACGCCTAGATGTAAAAGCATAAATTTTTCCCAGTTATAGATGATATGCAGAAGGAGCGTGGAATACCAATATTATTTTAAAAGAAGCTTAAGTTTCACCGCTTACAGATAATCTATTTATTTGACAGATGTTGTATGGAGAATCTGCCAAAAAAGTTGTGGATAGCCTAACAGAAACTTTAACAGTAAGCAGTGTAACAGGCCCATAATCTTGCATATTTTTAATAAATAACGGTATACGATACGTACGAATGCGCACACTACAATATTTTACCATTAAATTACACACGAAATCATAAAATACTCCTTTGCTTATGGTTGAAGTCTGTGGTTTTTTATATAAAATTTAATGGCCTGGTAACAAGACCTTTATGCTAAATTAAAGTCTGCGATTGAATTCAGAAATATTTATGGTCGAATTTCGACCACAGGGCGACCTCTAGTTTTACGAAAGTCATTATACTGGTTTCTGTAGAGGGTTTTGTTGCACATAATTTTTTGTTGTTTCTTACCACACAGGCTATACTTATTAAAACTGCAGAAGCATAATTTTTCAATCCGTTCTAGTTTTTTTGTACCTAAAAAGGTGAAAAAATACAAATAAATACGTTGAAAAACGTTTTGTTCCGTCGGCGGGATTCGAACCCGTGACCCCCGGCGTGAGTTACCAAAGCGCTCAAACACTGCGCCACAAAGGTCGTCAAATTGATTGTAATTAATAATTACATTATGAATTCTAAAAAATAGTTTTAAGAGATCTTCTGATCTTATTCCCGTCTTAGGATAGGTCTACAGCTGTCAGATATATTCCAAAATATTTAAATATTCGTATCCAAAAACCTTGATATCCAAACTATATGACGCCTAAGCATGGTTCAAAAGTTAGGTAAGTTACATATGTTTTTCTGACTTTTACTTCATTGTTCGTATTTAAAATAAAAATAAATATTGACATTAGCATATAAAAAAAAATATGCATAATCCCTATAGACCATAGCGATAAGGTTCCACATTTTTTAAGTAGTGCGTATGTATAGCATCGGGTCCAGCAGGTAAATCTAAAATATGATTTTGTGTCCTATTGATCCTTCTTCTTCCAAATATATATTTTTTATGATATCTAGGGGGCAATCTAGCAGACGGGCTACCTGATAAAAAGCAACCGCCGTCGCCCATGGACACTCGTAACATCCGAAGAGTCGCAAGTGCGTTGCCGGCCTTTATGAGGGAATAGGGA
>JAOTAV010071136.1:0-13507 GCA_026546445.1 Cyclargus thomasi | reverse complement strand
ATACAAGGTTGCCGGTAACACTATGAATGTCCAAGGGCCTATACCTACGCTTACAGTCTTTCCACAACTTTATTTGACGGATGTTGTATGGAGAGTCTGTCGAATAAGTTGTGGTTAGCCAAACAGAAACTTTATCAACAATCGGTGAAACTCGTCCTTAACATACTTACTTCTAGCTATGAAAAAATATAAATAAAAATACATGTTAATGTGCAAATTTTAATATTCCGTTTAAACTGAGTGGGCTTTTAGCCAAAATACGTTATATGCCTTCTCCGTATACGTAAGCTTGTTTTTACTAAGATAAATTAATGCTCCATAATATCTTGGATTTAATCCTTGAATAAGCCGTCCTTACTCGTAAGCGAAAGTTCTTAGCATTACGCAGTACGATATAGACGTTTTTAAGACCTGCAAACAATAAATTATTTTAACGTTAATGGTAGTAATTTAAAATCTATTCGAATATTATGAATGAGAAAGTGTATTTGTCTTTCCTTCACGTCTTTGACGAAGCAACTAATCAACTTGTTTTATGGCATAGACTGTATATTTATTTACAAATTATTTATTTGCTCATAAAAAAAAATATATTAGAGAAAAAAAAACTACGTTGGGAATAAAGCAAAAGTGCGGCCTTACCGCTTACAGAGGTTTTTTCCAGGCAACCCATAACAATCATAACAAAATGAAATAAAGTTTATCTTTCTGTTTTTTAATGGGAATAAAAGACCTTTTCTGAATGGGTCAATTCGTACCGCAGGGTAGACGATGGAATTATTACACATTTCTTTTAGTACAGTCAAGTTCAAAATAATTAGGAAATCGAAAATTATAATCAAATAGTCCTTATCCAAGTCCAAACCTTAGTCATAAGTTAAAATAATTTTAAAGTATACAAATATAAGTTTTTAAAGTATACAAATAAGGTGAGTAATATGGAAGTTCGTTCCATGAATCTCATATTAAACGTTTTTTTATGAACCGTCAGGCAATAACCAATAGGAGACATTTGATACAATATCACAACCAAAAGTAATAGGTACTCCGTGGGTAAGCGTAATTTTAAATACATTGGACATGAAACAAAATAGTCAGCGTCTTTTTACGTTATAAGTTATATATTGTGGTATATTGTGAATAAATGTTATTTAGTAAGTACCTACCCCTTAAAATTTGATTCCTCGTCCCTTTCTCGTGGTTTCATACAACCTGCCTCGGAAGCCTGTGATTAAAATTCTATGCGGCCCTACTTCTTGAAAAAATTTAAGCTCGTACGCTCCGGTCTGTGCAAACAATGTATGTGCAAACAATACAGCTTTGTCTGTTCTACTGCCGATGACAATATAGACATAGGCATATTTGGCATGACTTATAGCCGGTTTTGAAATAAACTAATGGAATTTTATAAAATTAAAAAAGCAAAAATTAAAACGAAACATAATTTGTGGTCTCTCACTATTTTTATAAAATATTATGATTAATGAGTAATCAAGTATTATTTACGTATCTCTATAATATGAATACTATATTTTGCTTAATTTGACAGTCATTATAGGATATTTATGTATTGTTGTTGTTTTGAAAATACTATTTTAGTTATTTTATTAATTTGAAGATTTTTAAGTTAGTTAAGAATTTATTTTAGTAAATTATAATGCGATCAGCTTGTATCATTGTCAATGATGTGTCACATATACGAATGTATGTATAAGAATTGTATGAATGAAATTTTGTCATTATAGTGTTAAATACATCGATCTCTGTAAATATCATTTTCACTGAAATGCATATGGCTTTCATTTTAAACATTTCTTATTTTTTCTTGTAATCACTTCCATACGTCTGACAACTTAATTATTAGACACTGAAATGCCGCTTTTATTCGCGGGCCGGAGTGACCAATTCCAAGACCGTAGTACAAAATGCCCCATTCGAAAACAGTACTTCTCCTGAGGCATTTCACCCGAGGTACGAAACCTGCGTGGGGAGAAGTGCCCCACACCCCTGTAATATGTTACGCTAACTTTGGTCAAATAAAAGTGAAATCATTTGATTTCAAATTTTATAATTAAAACGTAAGTGGATGAAGTAAATAATTATACATTATATAATACGGTTGTTTGGTTAATTGTTAGTTTTCTAGTTATTCCACTTATTTACTTAAATTATTATGTTTTATTCTGAATTTTATTTGACCATGAAGTGACTGTATTGAAAAACTAAAACTTTCAAGTGACTATTTAAGAGAAAAGTTTACAAACTTTAGATCGAGCGAATTCAGTTTAAACTTCGTACTCTGAAAAATATTTAAGAGCAACTTTGTCGGTAGTAAAGCCCAAAAAACTTTAAGATTTTAAATTTTAAAAAATGAACAGGAATTTATTTTCAAAGTAAAATATTTTGTACAGACCCCGATTATTTTAATCGTTATTATTTACCGATTTTACAGTGCTTTTGGCAGACAATAATTAACCTATAAATATCCATTTAAAATTTTATATAATGTCTATCAATGGAAGCAAATGGCAAAAGATTGGCACAAAGCCAGTCAAGATAATTAGTGCAGTATAGTTTGGTTATAATATCTACTGCAGAATAATGTATTCTGGTAATATGCGAGAATGACGTCATCCAAATATATGGTTCAGAAGTATTGAGAGCTTCCAGGGTAGGGCTGCTACTGTCAAAATGACCCAGGACCTTGACGGTTAGCCAAAACTTAAACGTTTTCGCTTCTTTATAGAATCGCCAAACAAATTGTATGGAAATGATATAAGCGTTCGTTACGCTTAATGTCATTTTTAACCGACTTCCAAAAACGAGAAGGTTATATGTTCGGTTGTGGTTTTTTTTTATTTTCAATATATTTTGTTTGGCGATTCTACAAAGAAGAGAAAATGTTTAGGTCTAGTCTAATGCCTCTGAACTTCTTGAGTCCCGGACTTTTCGGTAGAATTCCGATTTTTTCTCAGATGCCACAACATCACGTTTAAAGTTTGGAATACTGTCCCATGAGTTTGACAATGTATATGGCATGGGGGACAGTGGTAGAAGCCCCGAACTTTACCCGGACACTTTTTTGAAAACCCGTCAATCAGATCGATCAGATCGGGATCGGGAAAACTCGAACGGATGGCAGGAAAATCTCCCCAGTATTATCACCGCACGAAGGACAGCAACGTCAAGATATATATATTTGATAGATGACGTCCGCAACTCAGCAGCGGAAAATTGATTTATCGCGTGGTAGCTGTAAATTTTTACCGGTGTCCAAATATCTCCATACCAATTATCAGCAAAATTTGTGTGAAAAGACACATACAGATAAAAAGAAATAGAAAGCAGACACACACTCTTTTACACACATTGGTAGGCAACTGTAAACGAGAAGACTTTCCTTCGCTATTAAATTCATTTTCCTTCGCTATTAAATTCATAAGAGTAAAAAAGGTGACTATAAAATCCAATTTTATCCCGTAATCGTATCGCAATAGACAGAGCAAACCAGTACGCTGACTTAGAAGTGTTTTTAAAATATTTTTAAGGTTTTTCGTAACATTTTACATTTTACATCAGCTGACACGTGGCGTTAGCTTAACTAGTTTATAATTGTGATCGTATATTTATCAGAAAAAAACGAGCCAAACGCGGCATGGAACTTCGGCTGACTCGTCAATCGTTCGCTGTCGAATTCAAAGAGAAAATGACTGCGATTCGATCGTTTCTGAGAGAAAGATACGTTTACTATAACATGCTTACAGCCGAATCCGCGCCAATATGTTTGATGTCGACCTACTGGTTCGTTATATTTATAATACCTGTATACTCGTAAACTTACTGAAGCCATAGTTTGGACTCCCACAGGAATCATACCCATCGCTTTCACGTTCGTAGGAACTTGGACGTTTCTGAAGAAGAACAAGACGATCTTTCTGTTCCTTGTATCCATACATTCCCATGGTAACCCATACACAGAATTTATTATGTAATCGTTCTGAAAAAATAAATTTAGACAGTAACAAAATTAAACAAACTGTCAGCTTAAAACAAAGCGTTAAGCTTAATTATTATTTGTATTATGCTGACGAGTTGGTGAAATTAAAATGTGTATTAGCTACATTTGTATGTACTCGCTTGGGTAACAAGTAATAACGCACTTTCAGCCTAGTTTTTTCATTAAACCTTATGAACTCTCATTGGGTCATGTTACTAATCTTGTCAATATTGTAAGATCTTCCGACCGAGCGAACTGGTGTGCCTGGTCAGCCCAAAGCTCCTGTTATTTTTTTCAGCTATATACCAACGCACTTATAAAACTTCTATAGCGCGATGCAGAACGCTATTTTTGAATCGACGCAACATTTATAGAAATAAATTATTTTCAAAACTCGATTATCTTTAAGAAAAAAAAAATGATGTTTAGAATCCACAATCGATATAAACGTAATTAACAAATGTATTGGCGTACTGATTTTCATTCAAATGATAATGTGGGTTTGGTCTGTAAAATTATTTTGACATGCATTTTACTGTGAATAGTGAGCACGCGCCAACATTTTAATTGAATTAAATAAATTTTCAAATCGGCCATTCCTATTTTTTATGGATTTAAAAAGCTTGGAATAACGCTCTTCCCATATTTGACATGATCCAGACATCTCAACCGTTGAAAACTGAAGTAAAAGTACTTTATATACCGGGAAAGATCGAGTTGGACTCACGCACGTAGGGTTCCGTACCAGTACAGAGACAAATTGGAAAAATGTATTTCTGAAAGTTTAAAGTTTATAAAAAGTTTTAAATTTATAAAATAAAGTCATAAAATGAAAATGTGGCGATGCGATTCGAACCGAGGCCTATGCGAACTTAAGTCGACGCCCTAGCCGCTCGGCCAAGCTGTCGATAATGGGCATATCGAATTGACCAATCTACTATCAGGAAAGGAAATAGCAAAAAACACATTAGTCGTACTAGAGCCACCCTTAAATATTTAATTTATTTTTTTGTTGCTATAGCGGCAACAGAAACACAATTTGTGATAATTTCAACTCTCTGTCTATTATGGTTTTTGAGTTACAGCCTGGAGACAGACAGACGGACAGACAGACAATGAATATCTTAATAATAGGGTTCGTTTTTACACTTTGGGAACGGAACCCTAAAAATGTTTTTTTTTTAAACTCGCAGAACATCTTTCTACCTTAAACAAATCGTGAAACTTGTCAAGCCCGCATCCTCTGACATGATAAAAGTTATCCTAATCTCTCTGACCTGATTTTGGTATCTGGATTGTTGAGAAGATTTGAGTAAACCGCGCTAGTACGTTTCCGACATGACATGGGACTAGACCAACGAAAGTTTTATGAAAATTGCAGTGCTTATAAAGTCTAAGTGTCGAATAAAGCACCACTGCATCGAAATCGTAGCGAACACTAAACAGAGTAGATCGACTGCATTTGGATTGGATGGACAGCATCGTGAAATTTAGTACATTATGAAATTATAAATTTGTTGACGTTTAGATAGATAAACAAAATAATTAGTACATTATGAAATGATAAATTTGCTGACGTTTAGGTAGATGATCTAAACATAAACAAAGCAAATCAAAGATTTTCATAAAATAATAACAAAAAAATGCCAAGTGCGAGTTGGATCCGCTCACGAAGGGTTCCGTACCATATATTAGAGCAAAAATAGTGTCTTTTGTATGAGAGCTTACCTAAATTATTCATTTTATCAAAATTTTATTACTAATAAGAAAAATGACAATAAAATTTTTAATTTCAAGTGCCTGCCAGTTGCCATGATTGATATCAAGCAACAAATAGCAAAAAAATAATTTTTGTATGAGAGCTCTTATTCAATAAATTTGTTTTGGTTTTAGTATTTATTGTTATAGCGGCAACAAAAATACATATCCTATGAAAATTTTAACTCCGTAGCTATTACCGTTCTTGAGATACAGCCTGGAGACAGACAGACGAACAAACATGTAGGTGTGGATAAGGTCATCAGGAAAACAAAACTTAAACTCTCAAACTCCCTGGACGAAACACAGCACAACTGTTTCTGCGAGGCCGTGGTATCACTCCGGTCAAGCCGGTCCATTCGTGCAGAAGCATAACCCTCTAACGGCAATGTGCATCAATATTATGCACTTGAGATCAGAAAATGTCTTATTGGTATACGCCTCCTTATATACGCCTCCACCCGGGTTCGAACCCGCACCCGCTCGAGTCCGAACCAAAGTTCTTAACCACAAGGCTACGGACGCTCTAAAACCTGATTGGGTGTATCCTTCTCTTGAGATATATTTAGTGCTTAATCCAAATGTAACTCACTGCAAGATAATATTTGTTACCCTTACCATTGTATTAATCAGTTCGAATACAACAGACAACTGTATAAGTTCCTGAAACAGCACCAGAGTAATCATACCGTATTTGGCAACAGCATCGCTATTCTGAAAGCAGAATAAATACATCAATTATAATACGAAAGTTTGTTAGTGTATCCGTTTTTCAGATATCACTGAATTTAAAACAGATACAGATCGTGGATCTGAGTAATTTGGTCGCGTTATTTCAAACTCTGCCAACAGATCGCGGCTTACATGGAATTGACATATTCGGACCAAATAACATAGGTCCGTCAACTGGCTTTTTTTCAATTTCCCTCATTATACATACATGACTTCGGCCGCTTATAAAATTATAAATATTGTGATATTTATTAGATAAATACACGCTCAAGGTTACCCCTTTAGGTTGTGAGTCCATATTAACGGTGCCTATATGTATTTTGCATAATGAGTATTTTATATCCCGCTAATAAAGTAACATATTCATAAGATTATGTAAGCTTTACAACTAAACAGAATATGTTAAAAACAAGAGTAAGAAATAATAATTGCTATTAGAAGTTTTATTTGCGAAGTGTTGAAAAACGAATCGTTTTCTCGTGAATCATTTGAAACTTTTTATCCCCACCGTCAATCTCCATTTAAATGCTAATAGAATGTTTAAGTTCCCAATAGCAATTAGACGATTGTAAATCTAAATTCTTTTATGTACGACAAATCAAGTTTGCTTTTCGATAATTCAATATTGATGTTAAACAGACTCAGTATTTTTCCCTATTTGTATTAAGACATTTCTCCACGTTTTATGACGGTTTAAGATTACTACCATGATTGTGACACAGCTTACAGAAGGGTACATCTTTTTGCCAGACTGCGTCAGAAGGTGAGTTATGTTTATGGAGAGTATTAATGTATGTATGTATAATTGTTTGGCACGCTTTGTATCTTGAAGGGCTTGATGAATTTTGGCTTGAGAGGTATCGTTAGATTTGTGTTTACTGTGAGAGTTACACTAGATATATATAAAAAAAAAACATAATGTCTGATTTTTGGCTCCAAATTCGAAGATTGCATTGCTTAAATCGCAACGGTCCTTGCAGTCGTTTTTTTTTTGTTTTTGGACATTCTATCTTGTTATGTAATATTCTTCTGTGCGTGTGTTAGTCACTGAATTCCTCCTGCGCGACTGGACCGATTTCGATAAAAAAAATTGTGTGTGTTCTAGGGAGCCTGATAATAGATTAAATTTATTAATTAGCCCGGTAGAACCGTCTGTCATTCCGCAAGTAATATCAATAATTGTATATTAATATATTTACTAAAGCCGAGCCGAAGTAAAATCGAGCAAAATTGTATTCATAATTATAATTTATATATATTTTTCTGAGGGTCTTTAGGTAGAAAAAAATCGATGTTTTATTTTTTTCCAAAATTCATTTTTAGCAAGACGCATATATTATTTGACTTGAGTGCAATTCAACATGTCAATATTTTCATACAAAACATAAGATTTTCTCTAGGCGTAGTTTCTTGAAATGTTTTCATATTTATCTAGTTATTAGGAAAATACTGTTTTCGCGTCAATTTTTCCGCATTCTGTTTCAACTAATATATGAATTATGCGCTAAAGTGTAAAGAGATGAGGACAACGTTTCATTTTTTGCTTAGTCGCCTATATATTTTTTGCTTAGTCGATACATGCGTACAAGTAGCTCTACCATGAGTTTGAAGCATTAGTATTTGTCGATACTCGAAAGCGACTACGTAAATTTAAACTATGGCAATTTTAGTTCCGCAAGTGACCGCTGGAGGCGCTGAAAAGTTTTGCTTTACTAAAACTTTACGTATTCGCTATCGAGTATCGAGAAATTCTATTGCTTCAAGCTCATGGTACTGTACACAGAACATCACGTAGTATCATTGCCATACTATAAATAGACTTATTGTCATAAGGTCTGGTTTCTTTCTAAGCTATTTCTCCCTCTCTTCTTACCTCCATTATTCCATAGCAATATTATAAAAGTGAAAGTATGTCTATTCGTCTGTTTCTTAACTTTTATGCCCAAAACGCTGAACCGATTTTGCTGAAATTTGGTATGGAAATACTTAGAGTACCGAGGAAGGACATAGGATACTTTTTATACCAAAAAATGTAAGGTTCCTATGCGATAAACGAATTTTGGTGCAACGGATATATAACCTATGGTGGTTTTGGTGAGAGGAACCGTTTTCATTGAAAGTAGACCAGCTACGCAGGCCAGTGAAGCTTTGAGGTAGAGTTACGCTCTTGTGGGAATAGTCGTGGTGGCCAAAGGAAGATTCTTCCGACCGAGCGAGGTGTTATGCCCGGCCAGGCCGAAACCCATGTGTTACATTTCAGCTGTGTGTATATACTGCGGACTTGGAAATCTTCGATAGCGCGATACAGGATTTTTGCGTTTATTGTGGGTAACTAAGAGTGTGGCGGCACACTCTTAGTTACTAGATTGTAATGGCAATTGGAAAGTACATTTTTTTTAAATTAATCCATGCTAATTTTGTAAATTGGCATGGATTATAAGAAGTAAAGTGCGGGCAAAAGCTAGTCTTACCGGTATCAAACGAGGCAATCTTCAAATCTTGATGAGTTCTGAGCCTCAGCGCGCCAATTAACGCTTTACGGTAACTTGTTATTTGAATTAAGAACACTCCAGTTAATTATTGTTAACGGTTTGAGTGCTTCCGGAAGTTTTTCCTTCAAAATAATGTGTATTACAAATTATTCTATATATTAATACGCAAGCGAAAACTCCCCGCTCCGAAATAAAAATTTTGTACCCCTTTTTACGAAAGATGCGTAGATATAAAAGTATGAAATTTCTCCCTGTTACAGTTGATATGGAGGAGAAGCGTGAAATACCAATACTTTTATTGAAGAAATGCGTATTTTAAATAAATAAAATAATATTTTAACATTAATATACGAAATATTCTTTTGTTTATGGTTTGAAGTCTGTTTTTTTTTTATATAAAATTTAATAGCCTGGCAACGAGACCCTTATGTCAAATTGAAGTCTGTGATTGAATTCAGAAATATTGATGGTCGAATTTTGATCACGATTTTCGGTATGTATAGGATTCGATATTACGTATAAAGAGGAAATCAAAAGAGAGCCATTTGACGGACCTACGTCATCTGATCGGAATATGTCAATTACATGTAAGCCGTGATCTGTTGGCTGAGTTTGATATAGCCCGAATTTATTTAGATCCACCATCTGCATCTGTTTCAGCTTCTCTGATTGTACATGCGGGAGATCGGCGCGAAATAGGCGTAGCCTGTATTTCAGGACACCAGGCCTCTATACCAGAATAATATGAATCTTACAGCATAGTAGCAGAAGTTCTTTATTATATGAAAAGGAATGATGTTGTCAAGTTAGTAAGTATATAGTAGAGTAAAAGATGAAAGAACGGAAAGCCCCCAAGCGGGCATCGACAAATCGGAAAAGTTGCATTTGAGAGCGAATAGACTCTCTTCCCGTAGGTTTGCAGTAGTGTCATGTAAATTTACAAAACTGATCTGAAAGTGGCCTTTGGAGGGAGAGTACGTTCTCTTCTTGAAGATTTGCACGGGCGCGCTCTAAGCGGTTCCCATTGACCCTCTGTCAAAAAAATTGTCATGTCAATACATACCGTAATTGTCAACAACAAAATCACAACACAAGATTTTGATATCTATTGCTGCCGGCAAGATTGGGTGAATGCATAATAGTGCAATTTGTTTGTGCAGTTGACACCTTAAGGAATTACCAATGTAGAAAGCTGGAATAATACAATGCACCCGCTGACTTGTAGCATGACATAGTAGCAAAACAGCATTGGCCCAAACACGTTTGACGTTCTAGATGAAAATCTGAAACAGATGCGTTTTAATGTTAAAATAAATAAATAAAAAAACTCTTTATTCGAACAAAAATGTTACATTATCAAAAAACAAAAAATAAATATATATGTTCGAAATGGCGGCTTTACTGCTGAAAGCAGTTTCTACCAGGCTTCCAACCAGCACCAGACAACCAGGTTTAAATATGTTATTGATAAAACTAAAACTATAATTACAGCATTTAGGGTATGTTTCACCGCTTACTGATAAATGTCGGATAGTCTATCCACAACTTTTTTTGCTAAATGTTGTATGAAGAATCTGTAAAAAAAGTTGTGGTTAGCCTATTAGATACTTTATCGGTAAGCGGTGAAACAGTCCATAAAATCTGTAGGATAATATATCCGCAACTTTTTTTGACAGCTGTTATATAGAGAATCTGTCAAGAAAATCAGAAACTTTATCAGTAAACGGTGAAACAGAAAAGAGAAATTTTACGCTACTTGTAAAATAAACAAATCTTTATAATATACTTTGATCTAATATTACTAAGATGATCAAATATTACAAATATTATGAGATCTTTTCAAAATTTAATAAAATAATGACACCAAGACTATCTGACTCAAAACAACTAAAATTAAAATCAAGTTTATTGAAAAAAAAAAACTTAATTTAATGAGTATTTTAATAAAGCTCATCATCGTACAAAACTAAAGTGGTCTCGGAGTGACTGGGAGCAGAATAGCGCATATTGTCAATTTATGCGCGGTTTTTCCGGTGCCACTTTTCAGACGGCAACTGTAAATCTTGATAACATTTGATCGAAGTTTATTTATATTATTTTTGTGCTCAAGTATTGCGGTATAACTCATTAACCCTCTGTCAAATTTCTATGCAAATCGCGATTGTCAACAACAAAGTTACAATAAAACACTTTGTTTACAATCACGTTTTGTCTGGAAATGACCAATTTTTTGACAGAGGGTACGTACTAAACCATACCACCAATCTTGAGCGAATGCATAATAGCTATTTTTTATTTTAAAGAATTTATTTAACTGAACGTCCTCGTTATCGTTGAAATGTTCAAATAATTTAGTAATGAAAATATGAATTTCGGTCCGATTTTATTTATGACACGAAAACTTTATATTTCTAAAATACAAACCTAAAATAAAAGTATTAAACTATATAAACATAACATTTCGGTCCAAGAAAACTTACAAATTGCAACTGAATTATTAAAACTGTTTACCAACTTCTTTACATTCATTGTAGACAAAAGCTTTTACAGTATTCATAATAACTTTTTTAATATTTCAAATTGAGTTTTTAAACGCAAACCTCAAGTGAAAGGATTAAAAGATTACTCTAAATCTCTTTGCTTGACAACAATTGGAGCGGGGTTTTAACAGTTGTTAGCTTTATTTTTAATCTAATAATCATTTTTGTTAAAAGTTAGATGTATTGACGATGTCAGCAAATACCTTGTAATTAGAGAGAGTACAATAAAATGGTTATTATTATGATAATCGGAAGATTTATTTTAGTGATACGACTGATAAATTGTATCCGGTCGGGGAGAGAGACAAATGCCGGTTAGGTACTGAGCTAAGCGGATGCTAAAATCAATCTTCAAGAAATATTCAATTCTTAAATGGATGATTATACAGATGGATAATGGATGATTATACAGAGTTTCATTCGATAAAAAACAACAAAGAGTCTGAAAATATAAGTATTCAATTCATTGACAACACAATGCGTAGGAAATCTTAAAGAAATATCCGTAATCAAATTATTTATTTATCGATTCTGTGTATAATTCTATATAGATTATAATACGGAAAACTTTTTACCCCTTATTACGAAAAATTGCCCCTTACTAAGCATACTACGTACACTACAATATTCACGAAATATTTTATTGTTTATGGTTGACGTCTGTGTTTTTTATAATTATTACACGACCGGTTTCGACAAAGTCACGATTATCAAGAAAGACATCAGACACCTGATGATGACTTTATCGAAACCGGTCGTGTAATTATTATAAATTTGTAAAATCTTAGAAAATATAGTTAAAAAATTGCAAAAAAGTGTGTTTCTTTAAGTATGAACATTTCCACCATGAATCAACAGTACAATCAATGATATATATTTTTTTATTATATTTTATGGCCTGGTAACGAGACCTTTATGCCAAATGGAAGTCTGTGATGAAATCGAGAATAGATTATATTTTTTATAGCTCCTCTACACGACGTATTTAAATATTTATAGTCGAATTTCGACCACAGGGCTACCTCTAGTAAATAAGTATATTAAAACGTTAAACACACTAGTCAAAAAAATGTATTTAATAGAATAGTCTTCATTATTTCATAACTAGCAAGTACTGCTTCCTTAAACTTATAGATAAACAGAAAAAAATATACCATAAAAGTGAAACATCTACGATTAGTTCCGGATAAAATGATTTTTTATTTTATTTTAAACAATATAAGACAGTAACACTATAATCCATTAGAAGAATTTTCTATTTCTTGCTTAATAAGTAATACCTAATGACTTACCGTGATATCGATCTATGATGGTCAATATTCGCCTTCAACAATTTGGAAACCATAGCCGATTCCTCTTTCGAATACCATGGAATACCATTAGAACTTGTCTTTGGTCTGGGAAAGTTGTTGAGACTATTTTCCAGAATTTTCATATGACCCCAAATATGCAGCGCTGCTAGACTCAAGATTAGGTCGTAGTAGCAAAGTATGAATGAGCTGGTGGCTGATAGAAACCAGTTCAAAAATGACACGATAAGGTAGCCTGTAAAATCTCTAGTACAATCAATTGGAAATGCGAAGTATATAGATAGTTCATAGGTTTCATTTGCAGGCTTTATGTCATTGAACATTCCCGACCTATAGTTCTTTAAGATGGGTGCCATATTAAAAGCTATTATCCCAATACAACATTCCGTAAGCAAAAATTTTTGAAACACGATGCTGAATTTGCTTACTTTTTGGAAAACCTGAAATTTCAAAACATCCATATTATGATTTGATATCAACAAAGTTAGAGAATCCTAGCAGTTCTACAATTAATGAACGGATAGAACGGAAACCTTCATCGTACCTCTTTTGATGGAAATCGGAGTAAAATTTATGGATTTCATAAGCGTACGCCTTTTATTATCTATATATATAAAAGAAAGTCGTGTTAGTTACACCACTTATAACTCAAGAACGGCAGAACAGATTTGACTGAAA
>JAOTAV010071125.1:0-13508 GCA_026546445.1 Cyclargus thomasi | reverse complement strand
AAACTCCCTTCATAGCGACGGTAATTACCACGGTACCGCAGGTTTTAATAGACGGAAGAAATCGATATAGAAACTTTCTTTTTCCGATCGCCATGCTAGGGACGGTAGAAAAATGTTAGTTGATCCCGAAAAACAAAAGCAAAATATCTATAATTTCGTATATCTACTGACGCTATGCTAGCCCTGCTGATATCTAACTTACGAGCCGAAAACGATAGTGCTAAAAAAACTGAATAGCAAAGCGACCAACTTGCTTAGAACCGCAGTATGGCTATGAATCAACTTCTCTGATAGTACACGTAACAAATCATGTGCACCTGTATGATGATGCAAATACGGAAATAACTTAAAGCTATTATATTCTATAGAATTATAGTAATAATATTTGCACTATTATAAACATATTGTGTTAATACTTAGTACATTTTCATCATAATGTAAAAATCTATTAATGTAACGAAATCTGTTGAAAGTTACATTGAATAAAATGTCTATGCATTTAATAAAAAAACATATATACGGTTGAACTGCGAAAGCTCTCCTTTCTCGGAAATCGGTTAAAAAGGGAAACGAATTTTCCTACTCATTCGTCAGCACCGTGCACCACGAGCTGCATTTCATAAAGTGAATGTACCATCGAGAAAATTGATTCCCAGCCAGTTGACGCATCTACGACATTCAGTCAGAAAATGTTAATTCCGTGTAAGTCGCATACCGCGATTTTTCAGTTTTGTCTAACATAACGCGGCCAACTTGCTTAGGTCCTCAATCGGCCTATATCTTCAATCAAGTAACTTCATTGACTAACCGAAATTAAACGCAGCACTTACGATGTGTGCGGCGCGTACAGCGTTGACACATGTGCGATCACCTTTAGGCTGACCCTTTCGTATGTTTTAGTGTATTTGATGAGTTTTACAAGACCAAGCAGCTAACGGTGGTGGTTGGACACACAGACATATCGGCTACCGACCAGAACGAAGCCCTTTCAAAGATCATACCACATCCAGAGTACAGGTAAGAATAAGTTTCAGGCTAAGGCCCTCCGCAACGGCGTGTGCGCGCTACGGGTGGCCGCGTGACATGCTTGTTTAAGAGAATACACTAGCTAGAGAAATGAAAAATTAGTATTTGTAATATCTATTGCTGTCTCTAACTACAAGCACGGGAGGCCGCAGAGCGCGATAGAGACAACTGCAGCTTGGATTGAAAAAACCCTTGTAAAATACAGAAATTTCTCCTTTTCCAAAACTTTACCGATTTTAATTATGTTTTTCATAAAAAATTAACGAGAGGCTTGAGCTGCGTCTAGATTTTCAGCCTTTTTTATGGAAAATATGCCCCGGTTTCTCCTCTTAATGATTTCATTCAAGCGTAACACCGTTTGTCCACCAAAACCGTCAATCGAGAACGAGATAATTTCGTCCCTATAAAGTGCAACTTTATGATCAAGGCTATGAGTTTAATTTTTTAGCGACATCGCTCTATCGTCATTATCGTCGTCGTCGTTAAAGTCGTAGAGTAAAATGGAACCTGTAGTCTATGTCATAAAGTTGCATTTCATCCGGCCGTAATATTCTCGTTTCTTGTTGACGGTCTTGGTAAATAATCGACCTAAGGCGGATCGTCCGTCACGCGGGGAAAATACATGAAACAAACACGCCACTTGACCACCCGTCGCGGTCACACGCAACGAAAAGCCTAATAATGAGTTTACTTTTTATACTAGTGTCTGCTTTGGCCTTTCATGAATACCACGATTGTCATTAAAGCAGTTGAAAAGCACGCACAAATAATGATGATCATGAACCATAATCCTTTGTGGTCGCTAATATTGCCTTATATCGGTCATCAACCAATATGCAGAGACAGTAGCTTGTAATATCAATAAGCGTAAGAAACTAAGCCAAGACACAGGAAATTATAATATTAATATTATATTTTTATGAGGATTTATATAAAACCAACTGAACCTAAAACTATTAAGGGCCTGTTGCACCACTTCCTGATAATTGGATAGGCTATTTTTAAGTTATTTGACGAATTCTCAATACTTATCAAAAAGTGGTGAAACATGGAAAAATTATTATTTTTTTATACATATTATGCACCAAAAAAATGTAAGGACTATGATTGAAATTAATTACCAAAACCAAATGGGTACACGTAACCCTTATCAAAAGGTTTAGTTAATTGACCAAAACTATAACTGACGGCCTCTTAAGCATCTAGGACTAGATATTTAAACTTTTCAAGATCTCTTCCCTTTTAATTTGCTACACAAAAAATCTCTAAGTTTTCATCGCGTCGCAATCAAAAATATTATAAATACTAACCCTCCGATCATCCATAAAGTATTTTCCAGAAGTTATTACTTTTATGATTTTAGAACCCTCGTCACCATTGTCCAAGAGGTAGATTTTCATTAGTAAGAGAGCAAACGTTGCCCGCATACTTCGAATTCATAAGTTTAAGTTCCCTTTTTCCCATATATCATTAAATAAATTTTGTCACAGAAAACCGGAACTCCCTTCCATAAAAATCATTATATTACAGCGTTAAAAATCTACCCAAAATCATGATAATTTTTGACACTAAATTCACATATATCAATTTGTAACAGTGTTTGAAAATAATTAACAAATTAATAATACCGATTTCTTTATAGATCCAGGACTCGCAGCATGATCTCTAACCAAAGCAAGTCAGTAAGACGCAAATCTGGGATCAGGGCATCGTTCTTGTCTGTAGTTGTATTTAATTTTCAGGTGCAAAAGGAAGCCGAATGATGTGGCACTCCTAAAGACCTTGAGGCAACTGACGTGGAGCAACGAGATCCGACCAGCTTGTCTCCCGCAACCGTTGGCTTCGGATTTTAGTGGCACTATGGCGACAGTTGCCGGATGGGGATTCACTCATGAAGATAGGGCTGTAGGTAAGGGTGAATTTGATCATGCTACTTTCAGCAATACCAGCTGGATCACTTTCGGAACTCTTTTGCGCCAAAATCCCTTAAACACGCGGAAAACGTACACTTAACGTAAACGAAACGAAAGTAGAAAAGGGTAGGTATTTCTTTTTTCCCGAAATTCAAAGTATCGTTGTACCTTTTTGGTTAAGCAGTTTTCGGGGTGAAGAGGTGACGGACAGAAACACTTCATTTTCAGTCTATCTTTTGCACTATAATAATATTCCAGGGACCCCATGTAATCTAGAAATGTATACTAAGCATCCAAATCGTTTCAACCATTTAAGCTTGACTATAACAGATATACTTTCACAGACATTAGTATGGATAACAGCACATTGTCAATTACCGCATGTATTATTCATACCCATCAATCATATTCCAGGGGCAAGGCCGAACATACTACAGAAGGCCGAAGTATTAGTCGTGGCCAACGAGGAGTGCAACACATGGTACGAGTCCAAGGGCAGCAAGGTCAAAGTCATTGCCACGCAGATGTGCGCGGGTCATGAGGAGGGGGGACGAGACTCTTGCTGGGTGAGTTGAATAGAAAAAAGAATAAAGAAGAAAGATGATGGGTAATGTAAAAGAGAAATAAAAGATATCTCTCTTTTGGTGAAAGTAAAAGAAAAATAACTTGTATATGGGATACCTACAGGAGTATAGAAAAAGGTACGAATTAAAATTTTGATATAATTATAAAAGTGGCACTTTAATCTTGTGTAGCAAAAAACATCAAATTGTATGAAGATGAAAGAAATGTAAAGATTTTAGAGCCTCATACTAACTAAGAGAAAGACAATTTACTTAAGAAGATGATAAAAAGATAAAAAGAGAAATAAGAGAAAAGGAAACGTATATCTAAACCTTGACCGTGGCAAAGTAAGACTAACATTACATAACTATACGATGAACAAGTTGTCAGGGTATACAAATAGTATAACGCATACCCACATAATGTTCAACGCAATGAAATTGTTAAGAATTACGAGGAAATTCCTGCATATTTTATTGATAGATATCGAAGGATCTTTGTGCAGTATTCTTCCTATATATTAGATAAATGTTATTTCTGAAGACGAGCGATGGCCTACATATTTTTACCACCGAAATTCCCGTAACCTAACAGGATAGTTAATCTAAATTTCACAATTGCCAATAATAATAATCAGAAATAGCATTTTTGTAAAGAGGATCCTCCGAAATTTCGATAAGCCCTACGCATAATATAGAAATCAAAATCGTTATAATTTTTGTTTTTCTGAGGCTTGTCTTTATTATTTTAGTACTTGAACATTACAAGATTAGGTTTTACGATGATTATAGAACATTAGATAAGATTAAACAATTATGGTTGAAGTCGGTTTCCGGTGTTTGTGTTTTATCATTAACCTTCAATTAACTACTTCAAGTGTTAGTTTGAAATATTTTTTTTAGAAATACATGTTGCATTTTCAGGGAATCATAAATGTAATAACATACGTGATTAAAATATTTATTGTTCATTATTATCACATTAGTGAAGATTAATCAGGCAATTAGTATAATGGGTCTGATGGGATTTTGGGGCTAATAGTTTCATGTCTAGACATTATACTAAGTATACTCTTGAGACATCAATTATAAAATAACTTATAAAGTTTTCTCTAATGTATCAATTGGGGACTGTAAGAAAGTTTTACATAATTTTACTTTTAATTTGAAGAGTACATAGTAATCCAACTGTGATTTATTAGCCCAGAGAAGCTTATAATACTTATAATTTCAGGCTGACAGTGGTGGTCCTCTCATGATCAAGGAAGATGAAGGCAGAGCTATGGTAGTGGGAGTGGTGTCAACAGGCAGTGGGTGTGCACGAGCAAAGATGCCTGGTATCTATACCAGAGTCTCCAGATTCACCGAGTGGATAGTGTCGAGTGTGAACGCTGATAAGACCAGAGCTAGTCTTAGTTGGTACCCAGGAAGAAAGTAATAGGAAGTGATAGTAAGTAGGTAGAAATTCTAAAATTAAGTTGAAATTGTTGGTAGTTTTTTAGGATGGTCAATATTTTCCGCCTGTTTTTTGTTTGTCAGCGATTTTAAGGTCATAATAATATAAAAAAAAGTGTTTTGTGAGAAAAATGCAAGATAGCAAAGGTAATAAACTGTGATATTAATTTTAAGTAATTTATTAGTAGTTAATAAATAATTATTCAATCAAATGTTATTTTTTTCTCTGCGCAATATCTGTCGAAGCTCCTTTTACTATCTTCTATAACACCGTACAATTTTTGACCAGAGGTTTCATCTTTATCGTCAACAAGGACTGCCAGGGCTGCTTTTATTGCTTCATTTGCTTTCTCCGCTAAAGGTTTGATATCATCAACCGATTTAGGAAGTCCTTCTTTGTTGGCCTTTTTTGCTTTCATAATAAGAGCTGAATGCAGCTCATGATGAAGCACAGCACTGTATAAGCTAAGTCTGGCATTGCCTGGATCTAAGGTTTTTGTTATTTTCATTAGATCTTCACACATTTTAATTTTCTTGTCCAAAATATCCTCGGACATATAGCTAGGCTGCCTCCCATAAAGTTGTACTAGAGAATGTTTTATTGAGTACAGGTGATAATGATTTGGATGTAGAAAAGTTGAAAGACGGCACATGAGATTCTCCAGCGTCGTAACTGAGTTGCCCATCATCTGTACATTATCCACTTCCTCTTGCATCTGAGATATCAGCATGCTGACTTGAGAGTTACCGATCTTGATGGGACACATGCTACATGCCCAATCGGTTTCATCATCCAAGGGGTCTTCTGGCAGGTGAGTTCCTGCGCAAGGTCCGTTTTCATCACCGATGCATCTCATAGCGCTCAAGTATGTTCCCAGTTCAGTCGGATCGCTGCATCTTTCACATTTGCATGAGAAATACTTAGTGTCTTTCAAATGCTGTCTCCTAGCTAGCGTACCCCATAAAGCATGGCTGTACATTGTCTTTATGTGCAGTCCACTTGGAATAGGCAGAACAGCTTTGACTGTTACATTGTAGAGTTCATCTTTATTCTTTGTTGACACGTTGAACATATGCTTAGTATTTGGCACGCAGCTATGTTCGAGTAAGCTGGTCTCGGAAAATAAAGCATTGAGCTCTGAACCAGAAGGCAGGCGTATTTCTAATGCATTAGTGTCCATAATACCACATATTCTATGAAGAATCTCTTTTGAAGTGTCTGTGAAGTATTTGTTTCTTGTTTCGTTGCTGATTTTTTCAATGAAATTGTTAATTAAATACTCCACTATAAATTCATTAGCTTCACTGGAACAAAGAAAACAGGTTTAATTATATAATTGTTTAGAAAGCAAATTCTTACTTCGTGGAACTTTCTCTCCTCTTCATCTTCAAGTTATTTTAGACTCGAAACTCTTAATTTCATGATAATAAACTTTATAACTGAATTTAAATACTTAATTAATTAGAAGAGTTTCAACAATAAGTAGGAACCTTGTCGTACGTATAGCCATTATGGTGACCGCAAATCTATCAGAACCAAAGATTTTGAATCACTTCCTCTTTGAATTTGACAGCGACAACGATTCGGACGAATCGGACGATTTGGCGCCGGCAAGTGTGCGAGGTTTTATGACATTTCATATATCGAATTCTAAAATTCATTTCCTTTGCTGCGTTCGGCTCGTTCGGTTCTGATAGATATATTGGGGGAAACTGAAACAGACCCAGTTGATAGACCTATCTCAAATGGTCGGAATATGTCAATTACGTGCGGATGAACTGTAGGCTGGATTTGACAAAACCGGACCGACTTACTTAAATCCCCAATCTGGTTCTCTTTCAACTTCGCTGATTGTACATTCACCATTAAAGGAAGTTTCGTCGTTCTTAACCGGCAAACACCCAAACAAACAAAATTAACATAAACAAAGTGACATACTCATAAGCCTCAGTCCCCGGAAGCCTGCACTCCATGTGGGCTTGCAGCTCCATAAGCTTCTTCCACTTCGCTGGCTCCGACTTCTGCAGCAACAGGCATCGAAGTGGCAGCAGGGCGTCGTGTCTGAAAGTATGAACAATAAAGATTGCATTGCGATGAAACGCCTGGTGAAATTGCATTATGCGGTATGACGACGTTACCTTATGATAATGATTATAAACAGAGAAATAAGATTATATACAAATTACGATTTGCCTCTAATTATTACATAAATATTTCTGAATTTGGATGGTTTATTAAAAAAAAAATCGCCTTACAATAAGAATTGACTGCATTTCAGTTTAAAAGTACTATTCGGGGAAGTTGATAATTAGCCCGTAGCCAGTATCCAGATTACGGATCTAAATTAGTTGGCCGCGCTGGGTCAAGCCAGGGGAATGAACACAGCTAATTGGATTTGTCACATTGCGACTAAATAATGTAGGTCTGTCAACATTGACCTACCTATTTCCTGTGCGACTTAACTAGGCACATGATCTTGACAAGGTCATTAGGAAAAATGTAAAAAAAAACATGACAAAATGTCCAAAACAGCAACAGAAGACTAGCTAAATCGATACTTGTATCGGTAACAATTGGCTAGGTTTATTTTGCTATTTTTGAACGTTTTATGAATATTTTTTTCACATTTTTCCGAAATGACTTTGTCAAGATCATGTGCCTAGTTAAGTCGCAATGTGACAACACAGGCTATGTCTGTAAAATTTTAAATTTTCCATAGCCAGATAACCATTGTGCAGGTGCAGCGAACCTGCGAGGGTTTCGTGAGTTGTTATTGCCAAAATACTAAAAGCAATATCTATATATCTATGTACGCTTCACACCACGTCAGACTGGTCCCGTGCTAAGTACCCGAGGGACTTGTGTTACAGGTACCAGACAAGGGAAATATATTTAATACTTTTCATATTATACACATATTTAAAATTTTTATTATATGATACACATATTTAATACACATCCAAGACCCAGGAACATTGAAAAACTTTAAGCTACCAACGCGCTTACCAACTGAGCGACAGAGGTCGTCAATAAATGAATGGAAGTGAAAGAGTCCAGGGTTTTTAAATAATTTTATCAAGAGCATACATTTAAACCATACATCGTGGGATTTTCTTTTCTTCTGTCGTGGTCAAAAATACATTATATCGTCTCCATTCTAGGGTCAGTATAAAAAAAAAGAATATTAACAACATTTTACCAGCTAAATAATTAACGTGTTGATCCATGCGGTCCATTAGTCGCACAGTGTGTATCAAGCCTGTATCTTTTATGAAAAGTATAAGCACTTTAATTAGATACTTATGGTACTGTCAGACCACCCACCGCACCGCCGCGCCGCGCCGACACAGAGTTGCGACAGTCGACCGTGTGTAGGCGTCCTTAGGTGTTTGCTCAGTTATTGATGGAAATGTGTGACAGCAGACAGCACTCGACGATGGAATAACAAAATATCTAACAGTAACTCGAGGATGTATAAATATTGGTATAGATCTGTGAGATATCCTTTTGACACTAAAGAATAAACAACAGTGACTAAAACAGAACTCGCTGAAGCGAATAGCTAACATTTTACAACCTTTCAGTGAATATTCATTTCCTATAAAATTGTCGTGAATCTTGTAATTTAGCGGTTTCAATATCCAGCTAGTCCAACTAGCTTCACATTAAATCCACATTTTATTTTAATTTCAAATTTATTTTACTTTAAAGATGTGTTGTAGCGGTAATATTTATACATAATCTGTGGAAATTTCAACTCTCGATCTATTTCCGTTCTCGAGATACAACCTGAGGACAGACAGATAGGTCCTGTTTTTACCCTTTGGGTGCGGAACGTTAATGCACCAAAAGAAATCAAACAAAATGTAGGAATAACGTACGTTCAAGGATCATACCACACGATTTCATTAGCTGACAAATCTTGTTCATAATTATTTAAAAAATGCGTTCTTTATTCAAAATATCCTGACCGATAACATAATTGGCGCGAGAAATATCTTGAGATACAGAAAAACGGACAGACAGACAGACAAACGGGCAGACATCAGTTTTTACACTGTACGGAACCAATGATATCAACGATAAATAAAAACAACAATATAACCTTTTAGTCACCTTGGTCCATTCTCCTATTTTACAAAAGGACAGTGCTATGTCAAAGACAAAGAAATTGCCAGTAGACAATGCTCTCACGGATTATAAGTTCAAGTACGATGGCAATTCGCACCATTAATAATATTGCCCAAGCCGAGGCCATCCAATCAGATCAGATGATTAATGACTGATCCACGCCGAAAACTGATCTAATCATTGTTCGCCATTATATCGGTAATTCGGTGTGAGGAATTAAAAATAATTGTGTCATTAACATGTCCATTACAGAAAGTCTTTGATCGATATGAAAAAAAAATCGACATTCGAAGGCACCAAGTATAAGACCAAAAATAGCTGATGATGAGTCTACTTATTTACTACTCCATGATGACCGCAACTCCGTTGTGATAAAAGTCATTTATCAGACGGGAACCGTACATTTTATCGGAATAAAAAGTATCCTATGTCCTTCCCCCGAACTCGAAGTATCTCCATACAAACAGCAAAATGGGTTCGGACAGACAGACATACACACTTTCACATTCATAATATTAGTGCTTATGTAATTAACAACTTTTGTAAGATACGTGGAGTCGAGCTAATAGAAAAATTTCTAGAAATACTCCCTAGTCGTTGCTGACATAATTTAATATTTTGATTTGATAATAATATTATAATTTATATCTCTCTTCTCGTTCTGATAATAAGACTCAAGAATAGCTGAAGCCAGCACCTTCTAATGGGACAAACAACAGGCGTAAGTTGCTGTAAACAGCAAACGCGCTAAGTAATAAAAATCAAAAGCCATAATCGATTATTATAAACAATCTTCGAAGGTCATATAACAATCGTTAAAGGCCCACCCTGAAGAAGTACGGTCTAGTTATAATGATGTTGCACCTTAATACTAACGACATAAGGATTGTCCTGGCTAAGGTAAAATGAAGCCCTTACTACCGATGCAATCGAGAATAGAATTTACTCGAACTCGATAGGTTGTTTTGACCTCGACGGCCTACAGAACGATTGTTTTGAAATTTTCGATAGTGTTAACAACGAACCTAGATGAAAATTATGACAAAAAAAACCCCACAGCTCTATCACGTAAATATCAGAATCTATTGAAAACAATCTGATTATGTGTAAAACATCGATCGTCGAAATTAGTAACATCGTCGATTATAAATCTTAATAATGTTTAAGAAAAACGCCATTCTTTAATCCGAGTTTTTAGCGTAAAATACGATCGACATAAAAATCGACATTGCTCAAACTCGAATCAATTTCAAGAGTAGATCCTGATTCGTATAAACATACTGAAACTGAAGCGTTAAGTTGACAATACCAGTAGACCGCTCTGTAAACAGAAATATATTAGAGACGCGATAAAACTGTTTATAGTGAGTGTGGGTGGTCCACTAAGTCATGAAATTCCATAGAACAATGCTCGCACTAAAATAGACAAACATTTGGAATTTTTCATTTGGTCTTTGATGGTTGTGGTCGATACAAAGGCCCTTATGGACTAATTAAATGGACTCGTTCGTTACTTAATAGATACGACTTAAAGACAAACAGATCGAGGTAGCCAGTAGCTACTTCTACTGAAGTTATATGTAGTTGGTAAATGAACAAGCTAAATGTCCGAAAACAGTTAAACCCGACTGCAGGAAGTGTTACAATTTAAAAAATGCATTCGAATTTGGCGACAAAAATCCGCCATTTTGTTTTTTATATTTTAGTTTACCTACAGTCACTCTCATACTAAATTTGAATCTAACGACACCCCTCAAAGGAAAATCCATCAAGCCGTTTGCAGAGCGTGCCAAACATACATACTCTCGAAAAACAGTACTCTGCTTCTGACGCAGTCGAGTAATAACAATTAAATATTCAAAAGACTTTCCTACACTCATAAAAATACTATACATTGTAACATCGCAGCGTTACAAGTAGCGCCCTACTAAAGTTTCAAAATTCAGTGCGATATACTCGTACGAACGTAAGAAATGTCAATTTCTCGCCAGGCCGGAGGCGGATTTCTCTCGAGGCTTCTGAGTGCGCATCAATGACGGGTTTTAAAAATTAATTGATCATTCGTATATATCCCTTGGGCCCAATGGGTCAAAAACTCAACTATTCAAAATAAATACCAAAAATAACATTTGTCGGGTCAACTACTATGATAACAGAAGGATAAGTTTTTGTCTCTAGTTTTCTGGTAGCGATACATCAATGTTGCCAGCTACTACACGGTAGTATACTTTAGGTCGTTTTTGACACTGATTAATGTAACATTTAAATTGTTATTATGTGCCAATTTGATGATGTAATCTGCACATTACAATATCAATTAATCTAGCTTTATGGATTAATACTGGCATGGCTGTAGTGACAAATTGGATAACAGATATTATCCCACCAAAAATATTCTGTAAAAAAACAGGCCAAGTCCCGAATGAGCTGTTTGTTTATCTCTAAAAATTTATAAAATTTAGACAAAGGCGTGCCAAGTCAAAGGCTCCTTACTGCGATTTGTTTATTATCATAGATAATATTTTATGACTGACCTTTGACCATACTTTATTCGTTAGTGGGTAAAAATCAAATCAAGTTACAAGTAGCTCAATCGAGGTCTATTTTTTTTACAGAATGTTTTTGGTGGGACTTCACTTCTTTTTGTAGAAAGGTTATTTTTGGCACAGTTTTTGTTAGTACACATTTTTGTCTTCTTTTTTTTTCAATGGTACGGAACCAGTTTATAAAAGGATCCGCTTTCTCCGCCTGCTTCCCATCACGAGAGTGAGTGAGTGTCAAAAATGCGAAACTTTGATATCGCTTAACTTCAGAACTAAATGACCTACAGACTTGAAATTTCGGACTTCAAGTATGTATTTTGAGCTTCCTAAACCGCGAAAATTTACAGCTTTCTGGTATTATCCAGAGGTTTTCAAATGGGGGCTAAAAATGGTACGGCAGTGTTTACTTCGTGCTCGACTTAGCGGTGCCACTGCCGTGCCACCAGATTAAGAGGGCTGTCTACTAAACGGACTCTACAACTGGCGTGACGTCGTGTAATGGCGTATCCACCACTGCCGTCAACCGAGAATGAGATTATATCGGCAAGATCAAATTCCTTGGTATGACATTTTCCTTTACGCCACTATATGATCCTATCACACCTTTTAAACTATGAGAAAGACTAGTACTTTTCCTCAGTTTTTTCGCTACTAGAAAATAACAAATTCACAAACATGACTGCATTAAACATTTTCAACCAATTGTGTTTTATAATACAATCACTATGGTATTATTATGTCTCTAAGTTTCTACCGGTGTATGTCGTCAATAAACGAGCAACTCGCAAACCTAATGAGAGGTCATGTACAGTCCGCCCCGTCGCCCACACGATTTACTACCTATCTAGAAATAGGTCCAGTCAGTAGCTTACTTTACAATGGGATCATAAACCAGTTTAATTTATTAGACTAGAGATGACCCAATCCGTAGCGCCAACTTGCATTTATCTCGCGGGAACTGTGCATTTTTCCCCTATAAAAAGTATCCTACTTACCCTTTTCCCAGGACTCAGACTATCTCCATACCGAATTTTAACCAAATGTTTTCAGTGGTTTTGGACGTGAAGAGGTAAAGGACACACTTTGGAAGTATGGATAGAGGTTTGAGAAATTGATTTGATCTAATGAGACATTACAATAATTTGTCATCTTCCGTCGGATAAAATTAATCTCGTAAATAATTCCAAAAATGAAATGTTTTTTCGAATATTGCGTTTAATTTGTGTAATACAATTTTCCGGTTGTAAGTTTCCGATTTTAGTTTTACGATCGATTATCATTTTCGCCATCGTTACTTTTTGCACATTGCATGTAGAGTGTGGGGTCGCAAAAGCCGGCGGCGACTTCGGTGTTTGATATCCTGTCAGATGCACGTAGGCCGTAGCGTGCATATGCCGGATAATACCATAAACTGTATACCGTAAACTGAGGTATTCGCACACTACAGTGATTCGACACCAACACAATGATAGAATTCAGTTTTATTTTGTGTGACGTAGGGATCTATTACTAAACAACTAGGTGTCTACGCGATTTATGTTAATTTTTCATAATAACTATTCTAAGGGCCTGTTTCATCGCTTACTGAAAAGGTTTCTATTAGGCTATCCACAGCTTCTTTGACAAATTCTCAAAACATCAGTCAAATAAAGTTGTCTATAGACTATCTGTAAGCGGTATAGAAAAACGTTCGTTAAGTTAACTTGACGGACGTGGTTCGTAGAGGGCGAAACGCGCGTCGAGGTTCGCAACCCGCACTTTTACTTACAGGGGGGCTATTACGACATCTTATTTCCAGGCAGTTTACGCCCAAACTAACTTTCATACATTTTGGTATTATGATCCCTTATAGCCAGCCAGTCAACAGTCACGTGAC
>JAOTAV010071104.1:0-13510 GCA_026546445.1 Cyclargus thomasi | reverse complement strand
ATACACGCGAGCGAAAATTTTTGTACCCCTGTTTACGAAAGACACGTAGATGAAATTTCTCTCAGTTGTTGTTTATTTGGAGGAGGAGCGTCGAATACCAACATTATATTATTTTTTTAATATAATTTAATGGCCTGGTACCAAGACCTTTATGCCAAATTGAAGTCTGTGATAAAACTGAGACATGTTTATGGTGGAATTTTGACCACAGGGCGACCTCTAGTAAAAATAATACTACAGCAGACACTACGACGTATGTCAATTTGATACTTACCTGATCTAAAATTTAATAAAATTGGCTATTTAGCCACAACTTATATTCAAAATTGTAGACCTTGTGTAGAAGCTCTACGCCGTAGACGCTCTACGAATTTTGGTTTTCCTTACGAATGTGCTGCGAATTATCTATATCAGTATATAAAATGCTTTGTCCTGAACTATATGCATTTAGGGATTAATGAACAGCCTAAACCACTGATCATAGAAACATGAAATTTGGAGGGAGTGTTCTTCGTATGACAAAGTTGACAAAAAGGGATTGAACAAGGAAAATGTAATGTACATTTTTGAAGTTAAAAAGGTTTATTGACGGAGTTACTCTTGCTTGGTTTTCTTATTATTCGCAGACTTCTGAAAGTGTTACTGGGTGAATCAATTTTTTTTGTACCGTAATTTCTGCCCTTATAAGTTTAAACCGTAATAATAATTACTAATTACTAATACCTAATTTTAATCTAATCATATACACATTATCTCAATACATAGACCAATATTATAACTGAGAATTTCCAAAAAAAAAATATACAGTTCTTATAGGTTTACAAGCTGTTGCCCGGGGACAAAAAATATCCCAGAATTTGTATAAAAATATGGTTTTGTCCCCTGGGCCACTGACTTTATACATAGAAATGTTTTGTTTAGTATTTATTTAGTAAATTATCGGTTAAGATATGTCATTGGCTATCGAATAAACTTATTTAATCGATGAAAAATACGCTGATTGACTTTTTATTCAAAGATTTGTCTAGGACAAAAAAAATTTGATTGATGATCTGATTCTATCTGACAGCAACTTGGTAAAATTTAATGAAATAAAAATTGAGAAGCCCCATGTTATCTCAGTAATTAATGTGAGTCGTAAATTCTACACCCCAATAAAAAGGTCTTATCTCTTTTTATGGTGTTTTATTATAACATAATATAAAAACAAAGAGTGAGAATTTATACCAGGTTTATGTTATTGTTAATTATATTAATGGTATCCTTCAGTCATCTGTCGGCGACATAAAATATTTTAGTTACGGCTACGAAAAGTATTTACGACGAAATAAAACGGTTTATTGCTTTATTATAATAGACCTTCATTAAGTCCAGCGGATTTGCGCGGTCCTAATTATATTCGAAGGTATTACAGACGTCGCTATGAGAGCTGCAAAACTAAAGTGGGACTGGGCGGGTCATACCAGCCGCATGCATCCTAACTGCTGGGCAAAGGTCATCCCAGAGTGGGTACCAGATGACGGACGACGCCGCCGTGGGAGGGAGTGGGAGTTACAAACCGCGATTGTCAACAACGAAGTGACAACACAACATTTTGTTTACAATTACGTTTTGTATGTAAATGACAAATTTTTTGACAGAAGGCTGATGAATTATACAGCCAATTGAGAAAATGCAGAATAGAAAAAAAAACATTCTCAGGGCCTGTTTCACCGCTTACTAAAAAAATTTTAATAGACTATCCAAAAACTTATTGACCGACTCTCCATACAACTGCCAAATAAAGTTTTAGATAGACTATGCAACACTTATCAATAAGCAGTGAAACAGGTCCTTAGTAACCTTATGAAACAGTTTTCCGAACCAAACGAAAAGCTTGTAAAATAAAAGGACGAGTTTTCTAAAAGAAATTATACAGTCATTAATCACTCGGCAGGCGAAGTTTATGGCACATCTGGCTCCTGATACGTTGGTGGAATATTGCACCAGATGAACTGGCATACGTTGTTATCCCTTTCAAGTTGTGGGAATATGCTTGGTAGCTACGTTGAAAGCTTTACAGGCCGACACGAGCTTTTGACTTATAAGGTGACCAAAAGTTCGTCAGAACCAAACGCGTCACTCTCACCATTGGCGCAGCATTTTAGAATTCGTTGTATGCCATTGCATACAACGAAAACATACATTATCATGCGGCACATTATTATGTGCCTCATGATAATGTGTATTTTTTTAATGATATTTAGGGGGCAAGCGAGCATACGGACCACTTGTGCTAACGACACCTAATACATTATATTTTTTATGTCGTTCAGGCCGTAGCAGGGAACATAGAAATCAACATACATACAACTCGAACGACACAACCTTCCTTTTGGAGCAGTCGGGCAATAAAACGAAGCCAAATTTTAATTTCAAATACCAAAACTTGCCGCGGGTGAAGGCTTGTTTTAAATAGTTTTTACTAGGAACTCGGCAGTTAAAAAATACTCCGGCAATCGTAAAATTCGTTATATGAGATTAGTTTGCGGCAAGATTTGTCCATTAGTGAGCAATCTCCGCGTTGATTGAATCCCGTCCGTCCGTCTGGACTGTCCGGCCGACCGGACCGTCCGTGTCATTAGTGGCCGGCTCATTTGTCACCGGACCTGTTTATTTTGTTAACGACTGGACCTTTTTCTAAATCTCTATTTGAGAGCAATGTTCATTTTTAGGGAACAGTGGGACAATATACGAAATTTTTTTTTAATGTCTAACATAAGGTAACTGTTATTTGTTTTTTTGAGTGAGCGAAAATCATGTTTTGAAGATAAATAATACCTAATACCTGATGCATACGAGTATATGCACTGATAGGATCTTCTAAATTTGTTTTACATTTTAGTAAATGTAAAAAAAATATAAATTTACCCCCTTAGTAGAGGGTTAATTTATAAAAAAAATTAAACAGTGTTTAGCTAATCAAGATTGGCTGTCAATATCCCAGAAAAGGACAGCGAATCTTGATTAGTTAAACACTGCTTAATTTTTTTTCTACTACGTTTTTACTACGTTCGTAAACGTAACGTAACGTATCGTTTTTACTACGAATCTTTCGTCCCCTTCCTTCTATTCCACTTCTGCCGTTTATACTAAGCTTAGGAGTATTCTAAAAAAAAGTAACAGTAAGTGTGTTAAAAATGCCCGTAACTTTTATACGGTCGAAACTTTAAGATAAATTGCATTTCCAAGTGACGTGAAATGTCAAGATACCGGCATATAAAGTGCCGAAGAACGTAATTTATACCGAAAGAAGTTCAAAAGTTAACCCGAGATTATCTTTTTATCCTCAAAATCTTTGGTGAACTTCAGAAAGGTGTATCCTCAAAACCTTTAAGCTTCAGGAAAAATAGATTACGCGTCGTTTTTACTTATCTTGGCGGTTGCACTCCCGTGCAACCAGATCTATTAAGGGGTTACGAAATGCTGGTAGGTAATACCAAAAGAGACGTAGTAATTACATTTCTCAAGAAAAATATGTGTGATAGTTTGAGGAGTGGTAAGCCATATCTGACAAATGAAATATCGAAGATCTGTCAAATAAATTGTGGATAGCCTATTCAAAACTTATCAAGAAGTGGTGAAACAGGCCCTCGGTGCTGTTTTTTTCGCTTTAAAGCTTATAAAATCACAAGTGTTCTCAGCTATAGAATATACATCATCATCATTGCACATCTTAAATCTAATATACTTATATATAAAATTATCGTGTCACAGTTTTCGTTGCCATACTCCTCCGAAACGGTTTGACCAATTTTGATTAAATTTTTTGTGCTTATCCGGTATCTATGAGAATCGGCCAACAACTATTTTTCATCCCCCTAAATGTTATATTTATATGGCAACGTTTGCCAGGTCAGCTAATAATATATAGTTTAAACTTCTTCACAAGAAGTTGTAAGCAACTTCTAGAGATTTGGTCTCCAATATTTCACGTTCCTTTTACTTATTACAACTTTGGTTTACTGGTTTTTCTTAAAAATTTACCATAATTGTTGTTGAAATAGCGAAATCACGCGCTCGAGATCCGATCACAATTTTATTTTACGTGCCCAGTACAGGTCGTAATGATTCTTTTTACTGTAAATTGCTTTGATGTCGGTTTAACGTGAAATCAATCACCGAGTGAGCCTTTACCGACATCAAACGAGTAATGGAAAACTCACCATCTTCCTACAAAGTTCGTGGAATTAGTTTTCAGTTTACTCATACAATAAAAACCTAAAGGGTGTGCTCTAAGCAGATTCTATACTAGATTTTGGCCACGGCTTTCCTCGCGTTAAGAAGTATTTATTCAACTTATATACACTATTTTATATGAGGGTAAATTTTTTAAAGTATTTTCTTAATGGATGGCTTCGATATAACATCATGGATCTCAAATTTAAGCCCAATTGCCTGAATGTGGACACCTACCGTCATCCGTAGACACGCAACATCAGAGTTGCCAGTCTTTTAAGAGGGGCAACACACGCTACACTCTTTTTTAAAGTTTGCAGGTGGTATATATTTGATTTTTATCGGTCTCAGTCGCTTGCCTCGAGCATAGTAACGCTACCTTTAAGTATCAAGGTTGTTACATAATTTTACATACGAATAAGTACATTACACGGTTAATCATGTGCATTCCTGGCAGTCCACGTGCCCCGCTCGCCCGCAATCGATAAACCCTCAATGAGCTCACTATAATTAGCATACATTGCCAACAAACAAAAAGTTACGCTTTGGCTAGGTAATTTAAGTTATCAAGATACAGAAAATCTTTTCCACCGACGGATATGATAATTTTCCATTGTAACATATATATTGAGCCCCATTTATATTAAATGTTAATTCTTATGATAAAAATGTATGTATATCACACAAAAAAGGTCGGATTTTCCTTCCTGAGTAATACTCGTGTTTAGATCTCAAAATTTGGTAAATGATCAAAATCTTTCTTTCCACTATAATTGTGTACTACCAGATTACAGAATTTTTGAATTCGGAAGGTTCAACTTTTAGTAGCCAGACTAACTAACAACAAAAAAAAATCTTAAAAAATAAGCAAAAACGATCGAATCCTTTAATAATTAATTATCGCCGGTACATGTTACTTTATATCCATATCATACTAATAGCATTATAAATGGAAAAGTGTGTCTGCTTGTTTATCCTTCCTTGATGCCCTAACGAAGCAACCAATCGACTTAATTGTTAGAATAGACTTAATTGAAAGGATCCATCCTTTCAATTAAGTCTATTCTAACAATTAAGATAGGTTACTTTTGGTATTAGATAAACATAATGTTTCCAAAATGGTTGTATTTTTAACGAGATTTTCAAATTTCACGTGACCAAAAAAACTAGTGTATCAATAATTTAATATATAAATATTAATAAACGTTCAATCATCTTGTGGCATTTTATTTTATTACTAACTAGCTGTTGCCCGCGACTACATCCGCGTGAAATTCTATAAATTATCCCGTTTTTACAACACTATTTGATTACTGCTTGGCTCCTATTCGTCGTAGTGTGATGTTATATAACCTTTCTCGATAAATGGATTAACCGACACAAAAATATTTTTTCAATTCCGACCACAATATTCCTGAGATTAGCGCGTTCGAACAAACAAACTCTTCAGCTTTATATTATTAGTACATATACATATTGTATATTTCTATACAATATGTGTCTGAATATATAAAAAATACCCACAGGAAAGTTAAATAGTAATAAATAATTTAACTTTCTTGTGGGTATTTTTTTGGCTGAGATGCTTGGCGCTTGCACGTCCAGGCCCCCTTTTTGTATGCGATTGACATTTTCGAACGACGACTAAATCACGTGACTTTTCGTTCGACAATGTCAATCCCATACAAAAACATGCCAACCGATTTACGTAAATAAAAATCACTTGTCACTTGTCTAGGGGAGATTTACAAAAAAAAACGCTCTTTCTACGCTAATACGCTTATGAGTTTGGTTGTCTAAAAAAACGTTTTCACCGTTTGGATCACCAAACGACTTTTAGGGGTCAATAATGCTTTAACTAATTATTTTATTACACTCTGTGGGTATATTATAATGTGAAGATTAAGGAAAGATCTACCGCTGTGAGAGAAGCATGCTTCGGCACGAATGGGCCGGCTCGACCTGAGTGATACCACGGCCTCACAGAAAACTGGCGTGAAACGGCGTTGTGCTGTGTTTCATTCACTGAGTTTACAGGCTGCCCAACTTCCCTAACTTCGGTTCACTTGAGATTCTACCGCTAGCGACGATGCGACGGCAGTTGCTTTCCATCAGGTTACCTGTCTGCTTGTTTGCCCCCTAAATATCATTATACAAAATAAAAAAATCTATAGATGTAGTCGGTTTGTGATTAATTAGTACAGCTCCAGCAACGCATATTAATACAAATTACCGACACTAGCGAGGATTAATAAGAGCTGACCATGCAACCATTAGGCAATGGAAGGGGAGCTCAATAGTGGATATACTCGTATTGTAATAAATTTAAGCTTGTATAGACTTTCAATATGTTCCTATATTTATCATGTTACAAAATACTAATTTCCTAGTTGATGGGTAAAAAAAATATTTTCAAGTTTTACGATGACATCGTAATCATAGGGTGTCAAGAACACGTCAAAAAAGTTTTCACATAAGGCACTGATGATTTGAGAATATATATTTTCATAGCTAATCTTAAGGGTGTTTATGTCACACCCGACTTTTTGCACTTGCTGACTAAAATCTTATATCTTAAAAAACGTTGAATGGAATAATTTTTTCAATGCATCATCTTTTTAGCAAATTTTAAATAAATGTAGCGTCTAATCAGAACTCAACGCTGGAAAAAATACGTTTATACTAGATGATGCTCGCAACTCCGTTGCGTCAAAATAAGTTGATCGCGTGGGATCCGTAAATTTTTCCGGGATAAAAAGTACTCTATGCCTTTCTCCAGCTTACCAACTAACTTCACACAAAAAATCACGTCATAAAGTTACTCCGTTGCGACGTGAAAAAAGGTTGTCTTTTGTGTGTGTTTTTTGTTCATTTGTTTGTACAAATGAACAAAAAACACACTTTCCCATTTTTTAATATTAGTATGGATTAATTTACTGTATGTTTTACCTAATGTGCAAAACATCGTCTCCACGACGCTCGAGCAACTCCACCATCAGTACTCTGGGCTCCCCTTTTACAGTGACGTGGGATGAATTACGACTATTAATTACGTCCGACTGAACACCTGGGTCAGTGCTTCTCAATTTTTAATAGAATCAGGCGTTACTTTGCGGATATCCATAGCTTCAAGTTTAGTAAATTAATATTTTTAGCGGAATATTCCGCGAAAATTAACCTCAACTTGAAAGTAAAAATGCGGGTTGAGAACCTCGACGCGCGTTTCGCCCCAACACCGGAGCATCCTCAGGATGTGGATGATTCCACGTCCTGAGGTTGCGTCCAGTTGAGGTTAATTTTCGCGGAATATTGCTAAAAATCTTAATTTACAAAACTTCTCAATTTTGTTTAGGATGTAAGGGGACAAGGAGTAAACGAGTCACTTGACAGACGGCAGCTTCCGTCACCCATGGAAGATCAAATAATTAGAAGATTTTCAAGTAAGTTGCCACTTTCCGACCTTCTAAGAGGGAATAGAGGAAAATTAATTGAGGAAATCGGGAAAAGAGTCAGATCTCTGGTGAACATATTCACTCGTAAGCGTCTTCAATTTTTCTTCAATTAAAAATGTAAAATTTGAAATGATAAGTATCATAAGCTTTTAAATATGATGACAGTAAAATTATTTATTAAAATTACGTGTAAAGCAGTAACAACAAAATATTTTCACTGGTCAGTACTACCTGTGTAGATAATATTGTGAAGCGTAAATTTATTCTTCATTTAACAATTTTTTTGAATTGAAAATACCATTTTTTCTTAAAAATCACTAGAAATAAAACAAACGAGTATTTTTGTTGGTACAAAACATTACGCGATAAAAAAGATTCAAAGCTTTAACATGTCTATATCCGGCAATTGTGATTTTGAAGTTTTATTTCTTTCCCCATGTGTATTTAAAAATGCAGCGTTATCCTTACCTTCGATCATAAAATGCGAGGAGTTTCCGTAATTTGAACGTTTTTGGCCTTTACGATTATTTTATTTATTTATTTTATTTTATTTATTTTACACTTTTTGCACAGTGTACAATGGCGGGCTTAATGCCATAGGGCATTCTCTACCAGTCAACCATATTTTAGTGCTTCTAGTAACGTCAAACTTGAACTCTGAAACCTGAAATTTATTCCTAAGCTGGAGGCTTAGCCATAACGCTCTCGTTTATGTCTTGGCTAAACAACCTATGAATGTAATGGCGCACGCATGTAGTTTCGTGATAAAAATAAAAAAATCGTCAACAATCGGAAACTTACTGACAGAGGGCAAATGACCTCTACTGCCTAGATTCACCGAAAGCTCTTTAATCGAATGTATTTTTCCTGAATGAAACGCATGGATTTTCTTGCTTTAAGTGGTCCTCAAAGTTTGCGAAACATGGCCGCGATCCTATTACGGGATCCTATTACTAATACCTTGATGTCTGTCCGCCTGTCCGTCTGTCTGCCTGTCTGTACATCTGTCTGTCTGTATCTCAAGAACGGTAAGAGCTAAAGACTTGAAATTTCCACAGATTTCTGTTGTCGCTATAACAACCAACACTTAAAACGAAATAAATCAAATAATAATGTTTTTTATTAATTCTAATAGATTGATAAATTCGATGAGTGTGCGATGCTGGTGTAAAGCACCGGTCTGTTAGGAGGCAAGGGATCAAATCCTACCTCGACACTTTAGTTAAATAATGTTTTTGGATATTTTTATTTTAGAAATGTAGACTATTTTAGTCGTTTTTGTCATAAATTTTTTATAAATTTAAATATTTCAGACATACGTTTTCCCGATCTCTTTGCTCTGCATTGGTACGGAACCCTTCTTGTGTGAGTCCGACTCGCACTTAAACCGGTTTTTATTGTTATTATTATTCTTTTCATACAGAAACATTTGATAAGCCTTTATGTAGAAAAAAAAGGAAAATCCGAACATACAAAACAAGGTGGAAAGGTAGGAAATTTGGTTAACAATCGTGAATTTACATCCAAATGCACTCGTTTACCCCACTCACTCACTTTTTAAGGTACAGAAAGAAAAAATATTCCACAGCCCAGAGAGGAACCTGCTTCTTAATTAATTTATATCCATATATCTCACATTATAAATAAACAGGAAAGATATTTCTGTATTTTTGTATGTTTAATAAACTCAAAAATTGCTGATCGAATATCAAAAATTTTTTCAATGTTAGATTACCACATTATTACGGAGTGACTATAATAACATCTAGAAATCGGCCAAGTATAAGTTGAACTCACTGTACGAAGGGTTCCGTATACAGGTAATATATTATTGACTTATTAGCTGTCTTAAACCTTAGAATACTTTTCATTCCGTAATAAATCATTTCCGCGCAGACAAAGCCGCTTTTTTTTATGTGAAACTAGTTATTAAACTAGTTTCATATAAAAAAACTCTCCTATACTATCACTAATATTATATTAAACCTAAAGGATTCCTCTTTCACGTATGAACTCTTATTAATGGACTGGTCAAAATTAGTAAGAAGTAGCCTATGTGTTAGTCCAACCAGCAGGTTGGGCTCACACATAAGCTACTTCTTACTAATCAATTTTAGGCTAAATAGGCCAAAATTCAAAATCAGTTGAATGCTAATCATAATATTCAAGCAATATCTCAATATTCAATCTTAACTTAATGTATTTTACCATAAAAACCTTGCTCTAACATAAAAATAAATTATATAAAAATAAGTCGGGTTTTCCTTCCTGACGAAATAATTCATGAACGCACGAAGCGATTTCCACGGTTTTGCATTCGTTGGAAAGGCCTCGAGCTCCACGAGGCTTGTAGTAAAAAAACTGGAAAAATTTCAAGAGAAAAGGAAGACAACAGGAAAAATCTTTGATACGTATCATGCATTACAACGGTGCTAAACAGCGACTCATTGTACTCTGCTCAGGTAATTTTGTATATTTTATAAGATTTTCATTACAGGTTGCGGGAAAGAGCTAGTATCTTATAAACTCTAGATTAGGGTTTTATATTGTTACGGTAAATTAAGAATTATTAATAAAAAAAAGTGGCGCGACAAACTAGATGCAGTAGACAAAGAGTGGGCAAACATAGCTAAAGATAGAGGAAGGAAATAGGGGAGGCCTTTGCCCAGCTGTGGGACACCAACAGCTATAAATAATATTATAATACTTATGGTAAGCTATTTTGGGCCGCAATATATTCCCAAATTAGGTCCTTTGTCCTAGGAAGTCAAGTGTAACAAAATAACGTACGTAACATCAACTAGAAGATACCACATTTGAACCTAATCGCCTTAGTTATAAGAGTGAAAAGTACAGTTCTGTCAGCAATCGTACGTAGATATGATACTTTTATCTCCTAAGCCGATCACCGGCCACAGGTCATGCCGTTCTCGTTTTTAGGGTCCCGTACTCGGTGATAAAAACATTGTCTCACTACCCACTAATATAACCCACTTGATTGTTACAGGATGTATCTATAAAAGTAAGTGATAATAATGTCCGTATATTCGTACTGAAAGCGAAAAAACTAACTAGAAATTGTCACGCACTATGTACAGTTTTTAAGCTTCAAATTTGGTTCACATAAAAAGTTTTCGACGTCAATAATAATTAAGAATAAAATTGTATAAATTCAATTAAAGTTAAAAATATTAAACTTAAAATATAGAATACTGCCGCCCTCAAGCTAAAATGCCGCTATCTACAAAAAGTACTTTTTGAGTTATGAGCAAAAACACGGCAATTTTTTTATGGACTTGGTACTTCATAACCGCAATATTAATTTTAATAACTCGATGACTATAAAAGCTACAAAAATTTTGCTAATACTCGTCGATAGGGCTTTATCTTCTGATTATGATGGCATCAAAATGTCAAAAACTACTAGATGCTGGTTAACGGCATTTAAGCTTGAGGACGGCAGAATAATGGTGACAACATAATAAATTATAATTATAACAATACAAGACTTGTGTGTTGAAACGTACTGAAAAATACCGGCCAAGATCGAATCAAACTCGCGTACGACAGGTTTTGTGTTTGTGGGGAGATAAAAGTAAAGGAAATACCAGCTTTATCAGTTCAAGTTCTATCAAGTTATAGCACGATGTAGAAATAGTGCAGCGCCATCTAGTGTCTAGAAGAATTCCTACGGATCCCGTCTGTAACGAGCTCAGCTCGCACTTCCCCGTTTTAATCTACTATACCGATGGCTTCGTATTCAATTTTCTACCGTGAGATTACAATTTAAATTGGTTTTTTATCTAATAACAACTTGTGTAAAGACAATTTTGCGTGTAAGGAAAACTCGGGGTATGACTTTTTCTTGCGACACATAATTTTTATAAGAGCTAAGCAAAATACTTTTGACGTCATAAGTGTTCTAAATATTATGTTGTTTCTTATTAGGCCGTTTGTCCATAGCCACCGTCAAGCGAAAACGACATTATTTCGACCCGATATTTGACACTTTGTGACATAGACTACAGGTTTCATTTTTCTCTACGTCACTAATGACGACGACGATAAAAATTAAGCAAAATACTTTTGACGTCATAAGTGTTCAAAATATTATGTTGTTTCTTATTAGGCCGTTTGTCCATAGCCACCGTCAAGCGAAAACGACATTATTTCGACCGACGACATTGACGATTGAAATTTATATCCTAGATCATAAAGTTGGATTTTATCGGACCGAAATAATCTCGTTTTCGGTTGACGGTGTCTATGGAGAAACGGCCTTATTCTTCTTACCGGCCTATTTTATGAAAGTCTTCTAAGAAATGGAAAATTTTACAAATTTATTTTCGAATTCGGTAGGAAATGTCAAACCTTTTCTAAATGATGTACATAATGTCTCTATGGACCTTATGCCTATAAATCTCTAATACGTTGTGACATAACAATATTACAGATGATTCCCGCTGAACAAAATAGAGGGGGTTTTGGGTCAAGTGTGTCTCGAGGGCGTGCCAATGCATCGATAGTGTTAGCGAGACCTAAATATACGTCACATTATAAGTATGCCCTTACTAATGAAAATACTATCATCCATACTTCCATCTAAATCTTATATGTGTCCATATAATGAAACTGGAGTGTCAGTACATTTAACATTTATACAAAATTAGCAATGTGGGGGTGCTAACGAACAGTAATAAAATTGAATTGAGAATAGATTATAATTTTTTTTGGCTCCTCTACACAATGGATTTGAATATTTATGGTCGAATTTCGACCACAGGGCGACCTCTAGTCGACATAAAATTGCCAGTGTGCCTATTAATCACTCCGTACGGAGACAAAAACTAACGATTCATCAGAAAATAAGAAATAAAACAACACAGACAGACTGTGGTATTCCCTCGTCAGTTGGCATCACCCTGTATTTCTCACACAAATGATATTTCTGCTCGGTGGGCGATATAAAAATATTGTTATACAGAATACAAAGAATGAAAAATGCTGGACTTTAGTAATTACTTAAGATTCTTTATCTGAGAAATATATGATAACTTCTATCATAATATTATGATATATCTATATGTAGGTTTGGTAGACCGTAGAATAATAATGAGAATTAATGCTAATTTTTATCAATTTCATTAGCATACTAATTTTCATATCTTAGCATGATACGTGATATTGCTATTTGCGAAAATTATTATCTATACATATAATAAAAATGTTAAAATTTGTTGCTCGTATAATACCATAAAATCGATTTTGTTGCCCTTACCGTTTCCGAAAACCCTGATTCGAAAACTTTCAAAAATTGGCAAAATTGAAAATGAAAGGGAACGAAATCATATGGTAATATATGGCTAATTAGTTGCTAATAAATCGATTTTGTTGCTTTTGCCGTTTCCGAGATATGGATGACATTGTCAGCTTATGTATAAGCTGGCAGTGACATTCTCAAATCTTTGACGAAAATGAAATTTCATGTAGTGAGAATTTGTTGCTAATTTATTACTCGTAAAATACCATAAAATCGATTTTGTTGCTCTTCATATTCGGAATCTTTCAAAAATTGTCAAAATTGAAATTGAAAGTAAACGAAATTATAACGTAAATTATGGCTAATTTGTTACCACTAAATGGATTTTTTTGCTCTTGCCGTTTCCGAGATATGGATGACACTGCCAGCTTTTGTATAAGCTGGCAGTTACATTTTCAAATCTTTGACGATTATTTTTTAACAAAAAATTAAAACCGATTTCTAAAGGAAAAATCTAAAATAGTACAAAAGAAACTAAAAAGTATTAAATAAAATTTATTCTTTAACAGTGCCTGTTTCA
>JAOTAV010071093.1:0-13510 GCA_026546445.1 Cyclargus thomasi | reverse complement strand
CAAAAACTATAAAATAAAGACTTGGCTTAAAGGTCTCGTTACCAGGCCATTAAATCTTAAAAAAAAAAAAAAAAAAATTTGTGAGTCTGTGCTTGTCATTAGAATTTTGACATCACGTTAATTCGGTAAAGAAATGTGAAAAATGTTTTGGTTTTGTAGTTATTGACTTCTGTAAGCAAACATTAATTTGTGTATTCCTTTAACATGGATAAACACGGTAAACGAGCTCATTCGTCATCCGATTCGGAGAGTGCTGAAGAAAGCCGAAAGAAAGATTTAAAAGAAAGAGATGAATTTGCCAAAAGACTAAAGAAGCGTGATGAGGAGAAAACCAAGAAAGTGACTGAGGGGTCCAGTAAAAGATCGTACGAAGAGGCTGCAAAACGTTTAAAGTTAGAAGCCGAAGATAGAGATAAAGTTTTACCTAAACTCAGAATTCAGTCACGTCGCAAATACTTACAGAAAAGAAAAGACGACAAAGTTATTGAATTAGAAGATGATATTGCAGATGATGAGTACCTTTTTGACGAGAGTATGTAAGTAATTTGGGAGATTTCGTATTGCATTTCTTCATAAATACATAATTGTGAGTTAACTTTAATTTATATGTATTTTCAGACTGACTGAAAAGGAGCGCAAGGACAGAGAGCATAAGAAAACTATATTGAAGTTAGCAAAAGAACATGAGAAAGCAAGAGAACTAGAAAATGTACAGAGGTATCATATGCCACAAGACCTTGGTAAAGGAGAAAAGGGTAATACACATAAAATTCCCAGTTTTAACTTAACAGCTATCTTCTTTACCTGCAGGATTAGCATAGTGTCAGTATAGACAATCTGACAGATTGTTGGCTTAAGCTGCCTAGCAAAGCTGATGAGCAATCATATTGGTGTTGACCTATTCTTACTTTTTCATATATATATTGCCAGACCATAATTAGATATTCACAAGCTCAGTGCTTCAGTCTATTCGAGTAGTTCTTTTGCTAGGGGGTTATCATGATTGGCAAGGCGCAAAGCGTGTTGATTTTTGTAGTGCTCGATTTCAGAGGCCACAGTAGGTATTTGTGTATTTCACTTTTTCTAGTGAAAATATATATATATATATATAGCTTTGGCTATGTTTCTTAAAATATTATTTTGCAGCCTTTGAAGGCACATGATGTTACTTTCACATGCCACTCCGCTTAGTGGAATTTCATATATCCAGATAGGCTTATGTGTGGTATTATAAATTAGAAGTTAGGTCTCTAGGTAAAGTGCTGATTTTCTTCCTAGTAGCCAGTTTAGGTTGGGAAATTTGTTTGATCTTACTTTGTTTGAATATGATACTTCCACATGATTCATCTGTTTAGATAAAACCTAGATACCTTACACAGTCTATTTGTGACAGAGCACTGTTGTCTATGTGCACCAGGAGGCATTTACTTCTTCTAAGGTTAAAGGTAATGTTTTGATTTATGGGCGCTATCTCGAATGCGCCATTTTTGGTACCATGAGGTGGTTAGTTTTAGGACATGCTGGAGTTTGTCGCTAACCTTTTTTAGGTCGTTATCAACAGCCAAGTAAGCAACGTCATCAGCTTGTGTCGCAATACTCACGTCGGTGACGAAGGGATATCAAATGGTAAAAGTTATATAAGATAGAGCCAAGAATAGATCTTGTGGGACTCCAGCTCTGATTCGGTTATGGGTTAAGTGATGATCTGGCATCCCTTTGTTTTACTTGAAATATTATTTATCACTCAAGTATGTACTAACGAAGAATGCGGTACGTCCCTTTTAATTGTATATTATTGCGAGTAATCCTTTGTACCATACTCGATCGAAAGCCGTCGTACGTCGAGAAAGGCCGCTGAGCAGTATTTCTTTTTTCTTAAGGCATTGTCTTATTGTGTGATAAACGCGATGCGGTTGTTTGGTTGTGAAGTGTCCTTTTCTGAAACCGAATGAATGTTGGGGCATTATTTCCGTATCTTTAATTAGCTCCATGATTCTTGTCAGGAAGTTTTTTTCACAGGAGTAAGACTTATAGGAGGTATATAGGAAGAACCGTCATGACAATTTGTAAATTTTTCCAAATACAAGGAAAGAGTAAAGTCCACAGTATGGAGTTGAACGGGCGCTTGCCCGTTTGTTGTGTTTATTTCTAGAATGGCTATTTAAAGACCTTTATTTTGATACTCGGGTAGAGTATCAAAATAAAGGACTCGACCTAAATGGGTGGAAAAAACGCTTTGACAATAATATGCAACATTTTATTTTCGTCAGAAAAGATAATTAAAAGCTCAAAACAAAAAGAAGTTAATATTTCTTGTCAGTGTCCGGTATACCTATAGTGTCCAGATAGTATGGGCAACAACGCCAAAATACTTTCAAAACCGTTGCTAACTTTAAAATGCTAAGTCCAACATCCCTACAACTCATTCCCTATTCCTATTTTCCCTAATTTCAGCACTGCAAAGGGGTTAGTTCATTCGCGTTTCATACATTTTTGGGCCATTTAACGGCCGGCCAGACGAAAAAAAGGGGGATTTTTGGATATCATGATGAATGAATGATGTCCTTTGCACGTCGTTGTACCTATTTGGGTACACCCCCTTGAAGGGGAATTTAATTATTTTTTTTAATTTTTCTTTTATTTTTACTCTATTTGCCTTATAAACTGACAAGAAATATAAGTTTTGTTATAATATAGCGGATTAATTTTGGCGGTGAATGCGGCGTCTAAACTATTATTTGTCAGAAAGGATTCAAGGTCAGGTAGATTAGATGCTAGTCCATTTATATTCCATGTTGCACTTCGTAGGTTTGACATTTTTTTGTTTGCTTAGGAATCACAGCAGTCGGAAGATTCAGTACTCTACTGATTTTTTGTAATAATACTTCTATCTTTTCTGATAGTTTGATCAGTAGCATTTCTACATTTCAACATACCAAAGACGCGAACAAATAGTCTAGGACAACCAACCAACCACTGAAAACACATAACTTTTTGGTTCTCTTTAGTAAATTTATTATATATTTTATATTTATAATTTATTATAGTATAATATAGCCTTATATTTCTCATTAAATGTACTTAAAATTCGACTATAGTGCAGTTATTAATAAGGAAACTTTTACTTAAACATATTATTTTGTCTTTATATATTTGTAGTGTATGTGTATCTGTAATGTGCGTGCTGATCTAAAAATAAAAAATATAGATACTGAAAATTATGCACATACATAATTATGCAACTTTGCTCATGCCAAAATAACGTCGGAAATCAAAAACGCAACTTCATGGGTTACCAAATATAAACAAACTTCTGTGATTTTGCCATGTTAAGCGTCAAAATCAACGTCAAAATGATGATCATGACATTATTTTGACATGCGCAAATAAGGAATGCGCGATAGAAACTTGAAACGAGTACTATTTAGTCACTTTCTCTGTCGCATGTGATGCTTTACTGAATTTGCCCCTCGAGATAAATATTAAAATATTTTTTTAATAAGAAAACTCGCTTGTGAGGCCCTGATGATGTGCCCCACCGGAGGGGTACTAACTAAATACTGTAACACCTGAGCGCGACAGGCCTGATACCGTACGGCATTATAGGTGGTGTTTGTAGGTTTGGTGGTTCTATTTTCATCTTTCACGTATAGTTGTAGGCCACTAAAGCTATTGGTAGTTTGCGTAGAGTAGTAATAAAAAAAGGGAAATTCATGAGGTTTCGCCCTAACTTACCACAGTTAGGGTGATACCTTATGAATTTGGTGGACCAGCCTGAGCTGGGCTCAGGGAGGGATTACCATTTGAATACCATTTACCACACTAAAATATAAATGTAAAAGATTGTTTGTCCATTCGTGTCTGTCTTTCACCTCTTCACGCCCAAACCCCTAAACTGATTTTGCAAAAATTTGCAATAGAGATACCTCATGTACCATATATGGTACTTTGTATTCCGGAAAAATGCACGGTCCCCGCGCGATAAACAAATTTCTGGCGCAATAAAGTTGCGGGTGCATCTACATTGTAAGAAATAAATATTATCTCTGTTTTGGTAGCAAGGATTAATTGATCAAATCCTAATATTTATTGAAACTTATGAAATGTTCCAGGTGAGTACATAGAAGTTGACGAAAATGAAAAATTACCAAATTCAGAGCAAAGAAAGTGGGAGCAAGAGCAAATTAAATCAGCTTTTTTTAAATTTGGTGCAAAAGATGCAAAAACTAAAGATGAATATGAATTACTGCTGGATGAACAAATCGATTTTATCCAAGCTCTTCAGCTGGAAGGTAATAAAGAAAAAAAAGAAGAGGAAGAGATTTCAGAGTATAAGAAAGTTCGTATGACCATAGAAGAAACTAAAAAGTCACTTCCTGTATATCCATTTAGAGACTCACTAATTGAAGCTATTAAAAATTATCAAATTTTGATAGTAGAAGGAGAAACTGGATCTGGAAAAACAACACAAATTCCACAATTCCTTTATGAAGCTGGGTTTACTGATGATGGTAAGAAAATTGGGTGCACTCAACCAAGAAGAGTGGCTGCAATGTCTGTAGCTGCTAGAGTGGCTCAAGAAATGGATGTTAAGCTAGGTAATGAGGTGGGGTACAGTATAAGATTTGAAGATTGCACTTCTGATAGAACTGTTATCAAATACATGACTGATGGAACACTCCACAGGGAATTTCTGTCAGAACCTGACCTAGCATCTTATAGTGTAATGATAATTGATGAAGCACACGAAAGAACCTTACATACAGACATATTGTTTGGTCTTGTAAAAGATATCACAAGATTTAGACCAGATCTTAAGTTACTTATATCAAGTGCAACCTTAGATGCTGAAAAGTTTTCGAATTTCTTTGATGAAGCACCTATATTCAGGATACCTGGAAGACGATTTCCAGTTGACATATATTATACAAAAGCTCCTGAAGCTGACTATATAGATGCATGTGTAGTTTCTATATTGCAAATACATGCCACACAACCTCTTGGAGATATTTTGGTGTTCTTAACAGGACAAGAGGAAATTGAAACTTGTGTAGAAATGTTACAGGAAAGAACAAAAAAAATTGGAAAGAAATTAAAAGAACTTATTATATTACCAGTTTATGCAAATTTACCAACAGATATGCAAGCAAAAATCTTTGAACCAACACCTGAGGGTGCAAGAAAAGTAGTCTTAGCAACAAATATTGCTGAGACATCATTAACTATAGATAATATTATTTATGTGATAGATCCAGGCTTTGCAAAGCAAAACAATTTTAATTCTAAAACTGGGATGGAAAGCCTGTTGGTTGTTCCTATATCTAAAGCATCTGCTAATCAACGAGCAGGCAGAGCTGGCAGAGTCGCTCCTGGTAAATGTTTTAGGCTATATACTGCATGGGCCTACAAATATGAACTAGAAGATAATACTGTCCCAGAAATACAAAGGATCAACCTAGGAAATGCTGTTCTCACACTAAAAGCACTAGGAATTAATGACCTAATTCATTTTGATTTTTTGGATCCCCCTCCCCATGAAACCTTAGTTTTAGCATTGGAACAACTATATGCTTTAGGTGCTTTAAATCATCACGGAGAACTGACAAAAGCTGGCAGGCGTATGGCTGAGTTTCCTACTGATCCTATGCTTGCTAAAATGTTATTGGCAAGTGAAAAGTGAGTACTTTTTAAAGAATACTATGCTGATGTGTTGATTTCTGTTATTGAGTAGCACATTTTTGCAAGAGATTATTTATTTATATCACATTGATATTACATAGCCATATTAAAACCTATTTCCGTTTACAGGTACAAATGTTCAGAAGAAGTAGTAACAATAGCTGCTATGTTATCTGTAAATAGTTCAGTGTTCTATAGACCAAAAGACAAAATTATACATGCAGACACAGCCCGAAAAAATTTTTTTCATAAGAATGGTGACCATTTAACATTGATGAATGTCTACAATCAATGGGCAGATTCTGAATATTCCGTGCAATGGTGTTATGAAAACTTTGTTCAATACAGATCTATGAAGAGAGCTCGTGATGTTCGAGAACAATTAGTCGGCCTTATGGAGAGAGTTGAAATAGAAATGGTGTCAAGTATAGCTGATGATGCAAATATTCGTAAAGCAATAACAGCAGGATACTTCTACCACATCGCAAAGTTTTCAAAAGGTGGTCACTACAGAACAGTCAAACATAACCAAGTAAGTATTTGAAAGGTCTAGACCTCAAGACTGGAGACAAAATATAAACAATTTATCACTAGATAAAGTGCAAGGCAGGTGTCAGTCTTAAAAGAATACCATAGTATTTTTAACCGACTTCCAAAAAAGGAGGAAGTTTCTCAATTAGACCGTATACATACATGTTTTTTTTTAATGTTTGACCATGCATTACTCCGCCATTTGCAAACCGATTTCAAATTTTTTTTTTTATACCCTCTTATAGATAGCGATTTGGTGATTTCGGCTCCATTTAGACAATTCAAAGCAAATGCCACTTCATCAATAATCATCATCATCATAATCATCACTATAATGGTGCTATGCATCATTACATTTTGACCATATAATTGGTACTTCCCATGGTGTTTTACATCAAAATGAGTGTTTAAGATGATATTCCCGCCATCTGTTTGTAATTAAAATGCACCTGTTTTAATTTTTTTATAAAATTTGGTACTGTTTGGTTCGGAAGTGGTTAACTTTTTATATATTTAGGGGGCAATTTACTACAGATGGAAAGTAACTGCCGTCGCCCATGGACACTTGCGACATCTAAATAGTCGTAAGTGCTTTGCCGGCTTTTTTATGAGGATCCCTATTTCCTCATGGGAATAGGAATAGGGGGATTAGGGAAATTGGGCCACGGGTAAACTCACTCACTGAACGTAACATAGCACAATGCAATTTTATGCCAGGTTTCTGTAAGGCCGAGGTATCACTCTGTCCGAGCCAGCTCATTTATACCAAGCATGGCTCTCCCACAGTAATAAGCATCCGTGTTATGTACTTGAGATCGGAAAATGTCTCATTGGTACATGCCTGGGTTGGAAAATGCACCTGCAGTCTAATGTTAAGAATCTTAAGAAATTGTAAAAGTACCAACTTCAAAATTATAAAGATTGATTATGGTTGATGTTGAGCAGGCCTTTCCTTATAAGACACAGAGAAAAAGAATTATTTATTACTTTTCAGTTCATCTATCACTTTTTTTGTTGTGGAAATCGGTTTTCATTTTTTGTTTAAAATTATTTTATAATATAACAGTTGAAAAAAAAAAAAAATTATGCTCCAAATGATATATTTTTTTTATATTCGTGAGAAATTTATTAAAAAATAGTTGAATGTATATTTACTTTAAAACTTCGTTTTTCTTTTACAGACAGTAATGATACATCCTAATAGTGCACTATTTGAAGAATTGCCTAGGTGGGTAATTTATCATGAGCTTGTTTTTACTTCCAAGGAATTTATGCGACAAGTTACAGAAATAGAGAGTAAATGGCTCTTGGAAGTTGCACCTCATTATTATAAAGCTAAAGAGCTAGAAGATTCAACAAACAAAAAGATGCCTAAGACTATTGGTAAGGCATCAACTGTCACTTAGAAATAAAATATATACTTTATTTAAAGCATTTTAATAAAACATAACTATACAATATTAATTCTCCTAATAACTTGCAGTCTTCTAAGGTACTATGTGTTGCTTTAATTTATTAAAACAAAAAAGAAAACTACCACTTTTATGTTATTAAAGCATAATCAAAAGTCAGATACTCTGCCTTTTCTTTCCCAGTCACCATATCTAGTTGGTTCTGGTCCTCTTGGTCCGCCAACTTCCCCTGTATCTGGATTAGTATTATTTGGAAACGGGGGCAAAGGATCATCCTTCTTTGGTTGAAAATCTACTTGTTCGCCTAAGTCATTTATCGGAGTAGTCTCCCTCAATTTTTTCCTAAACTCTGCCAATCTCTTGGATTCCGCTTTGCTTGAATTTGCTGCAGTATCATCAATATTTTTGTTTTCTGAATAAGAGGCCACCAAAGGAGACTGCATTTGGTAAGCTAAAAAAAATAATCACTAATTTAGAAATTTGTTTGAGCATTAAAAAGCACAATAAATTAATAGATTTTTAAAAGACTTTCCAGTTTGATGTCCATATTCCAATTTCCAAAATAGACTCAACAAACTTTGTCCTGGCGGTTTCAGTTTGTGAGAAATGAATGAATGAAATATTTTTTATTGTGCACACAATACTAATTCTAGTTAATATAGTATATGTCTATAATTATAGTAAAATAATACTCTACTTGAATAAAAAAGGAAATAAAATTAATCTAAACCATTCTCAAATCCCCTTGAAAGCCTTTTTTTTTTCGTAGGGGAAATGCATTATGCATCCCTGGCAGTCTGGGGAGGACCTGGGTATGTGAGACTCAAGGTGAAATCGTCACTAAAACCCCATGGTGTTCCTGCTTTTTCGCTTCAGGCATATGTGAAATACACAACCGCGACACTGACAATTTTGTCAAAAGATGTCCTGTTGTTAGGAGTTTAGTGACAAATATACACACACAAGAATTATATAATATATAACATGTAAAGAGACACATGTTATAATATTATTATGTGACTTCCTCACTTGTATAAAACGATAACTGTATGCAATATGAAAGTGAAAGACTATTCGGATTTAATTGATTTTTCTTTCCAATTTAGATAAGAAATATCCATATCATGGATATTTCTTATCTAAATTGGTAAGAAAAAGTTAAATTTTAATATACTAATTACACTAGCCTTTTAATATCAACATTCTATTTATCTTGTTATAAGAAATTGCTTTCATCATCCTGCAAATCGTATTGCAATTTGTACCAATCCAGAAGTTACGTTGTCTTCAGCTAAATTTAAAAAGTTTTTGAAAATAAATACAGATAATCTCTACATAATATCTTGGTATAATCAAAATTTTGCGAATTACTATTTTTGTTAAAATTAATGTTTTGACGTTTCACGTTGGCCTTAATTTTGAGTTTTGACACTTGGATAAAATGTTGCCAGCGCCTAGTAAGTTCCTGATCAAAAGTATTAAGCTTCGGCTTAGTATATACTTTACTTCTGGTTTCGGCCAAACCTGCACGTCTGCAATAAGAGACGCAGGATACGTTGCGAGAGCGTCTGCAAGTTGCAACGCGGGACTTGCACACCTGTGCGACTGCTGCGCGATTTGCGAACCTGAGAGCTGGTGGTAATTTTTGAGTAGGTACTCGAGACAAGCTAAAACTTTGTATATCTCTTACTAGTTACTACATCCCAATTCCCAATACGGCGGAGCTAAAAATAATCTTAAGAATTTTTTTTCAAAAACGTCTTAAAAGGGAACAATTTTTTTTAAGTAGCAGAACACTGACTTTTTAACCGACTTCCAAAAAACAGGAGGTTATATGTTCGGCTGTAGATATTTTTTATTTTTGGATGTTCGACGATTACTCCGCTGCTAGAAAACAGATTTTCAAATTTTTTGAACTGAAAGCATATGCTACTACAATATAAATTATATTAATAATCATCATCATCACAAAAGTGGGGACCTGATGATGGGATCCATGAATGATCAAGGCCAAATAATGATGATGCGACTTCATTTTGTCCAGATAAACTCTTTGTAGTTTTTGCGGCAAGATGTTTTGTGGTTATAAATTTATAAATATGTAATGTTTAATGTGTTGAACAATAAAAAAACATGCCTAATTTAACTAAAATCACTCCAGCCGTAACAGACTTTTAAACTCACAAAAAATCGCCTTATATCTTTATGGGGGTCTACACTGCGGGAACAAACATCACGCAAAGGTGCACTTTGATGCAATCGAAATTGCACCCTGAGTTCATGGCGGACGATTGAAAATAGCTATATTCGATGGACACCATTTACAACATTCATATTTTAGATGTACTCTCAATTCCATCTTACGCCATTAACCGAGGGTGCAGTTTGACATCAAGGTTTGTCAAACACGACTATTTTCAACATTAATATCTAAAATGCACCTTCAGTTCATGGCGTAAGATTTAAAATGCATTACATCATCACCTTTGCGTGATGTTTGTTCCCGCCGTGTACACCGCCCTTTATGCTAACGCTACTCGACGCACAAGGCGAGAGTATTTATATGTAAACTCTCGCCGAGACACAGCGAGAACGCCCGAATGCGAGAGTGTAAATGGTTGCAATCGCCTCGTCCCACCTGTCAGTCGCTTGCAAGAGCGTCACCAAGAGAGTAGAGACTTCAGCCCGAGAGTTCTTGGCGAGAGTGTATAGCCTCCGTAATAGAGGCACAGAGGTCAGTGGTTACTGGTTATGGTTACTGGTTACTGGTTATATTTATCCAAAGAAAGCGGCCACTCATTCATCTAATGTCAAACGTGTGTCATACTGCATACAACACCATACGCCACGAAACAAAATCTTACTAGTATATATCTTTAGTTTAAATACATACATACTTTATTCTGTGGTGATATATACCCCTTATTTGTGGTGATATACCCTTAATTTGTAAAACAGAAGAGTCAAAATAATTATTATATTTTAATTACATAGAAAATAATAATAAATCGAATACCAGACACCGACGAAGTTTGTGATATAAATATGGATTCGAACTTTAATAACCCAGTGAGGCAGAGGATAAATAAAATATTTGATAACCATATAGTTACAGACAACAGTGAAGCCCTTTATACGGTTTCAGGACTATGTGCTTCAAACTCTGCATATACACGAAGAGTGCTTGTTAACGAAATAGAAAAAAGGGACTTGCTTGTGAACAAAGCAGTTTTGGCTGAATTTAACAAAGTTAAAGGTACATTACAAGTATTAATAGATAGTTTGAATTCATTAGACCAATCAGTTAAAAACATGTCAAGTAGATTACACGAATCAAAAGTTAAAACTCATCATATTATAATGCAAACTACAAAACTAAAAGATGAAAATAAAAAAACTAAAAAGAAGTTACAATGGGCAAATGGTTTTATTAACTGTTTTAAAATTTCTAATAAAGAAAATATTAGCTTGTTTAATACAAATCCATTGACCAATGAATATTTTAAATCACTATCACAAATCGAAACTCTAAATAATAATTGCAAGACTCTTGTAAAATGTTGGTATGAAACCTCTGCCTTTGATATTATGGAAATGATAGGGCTTCAGCAGGAAGCTGCTATTGAAAAATTATATCACTGGACTACAAGAGCCTGTCTAAATATTGAATCACCTAACAATGCCTTAGTACCGAAAGCACTGTCAAAGTTTCAAAACAGACAGGTCCTCTTTTCAAATATAGTAGATGAATATTGCAATGCTAGAAAAGCTACAGTTGTACAGTTATTTATTGATGTACTCACAAAAGGAAGAGTAAATGGTGCTAAACCCATTGAGTTTTATGCAAATGATGCTAAGAGATACATAGGAGATATTTTGGCTTGGGTTTATCAAACAATACCTATTGAAAAGGAGTTACTACTTAGCCTTTTTAAATATTGTACTATGGAAGGTAAAGATGTTAAAATTAAAGAAGCTCTTACTAATATATTGGAAGCATTATGCCCACTATTAAAAGTGCGTGCTGAGCTAATCCTGAAACCCGATAAGGAACCATTAGTTTTGTGGGCAATAACCAATTTAATTATCTATTACAAGGATGTGATAGATAGTTTGATACTCAAAGGTCATATGACAGATACATTAATTGATCTGTCAAAAAAGAGTGAGGAAGTTTTTATTCTGACATTGGACAGCAAAATTCAAAAAGAACTCAGTCATGGTGTTAAAGCACCTCCTTTAGATTTAAATCCCTCTTATGTGGTTACAGATTTAGTCAGTTTCTTAAGAGAACTAATGAATATTTCAACAAAAGACACTGATAAAAAAATCATAATTATTCATGTGCTTGACCCTCTCTTGCATGCAATCAATGAGACTGCATGTCATTTGAGTTCTTCTGATATGTCTGTTTATACTTTGAATTGTATTTATCACATTCAGTGTACTTTATCTCTATACACAATTTTGGATGAATATATTGAACGGCTTCAAGCACAATCTGATGCTCAAATTGACACACTAACCTCTGAACAGGCAAGCTTTCTTGTTGCAAACTTGAACATGGGTCATATTTATACAATTTTACAAGAAAAAAGTAGTGGACCACTTTCTTCAATATCTGGAATGGATACTCCATCCGTTAAGGCCTTCCTCAGCAAATTTGATATGTTTTTAGTAAATCCAGATATATATGTATTGCCGCAACTGAATCTACTAATAAGCAAAAATCACAAAACAATTGTAAAGCAAAGAGCCTTTGAAGTAATAATTGCAATTTATGAGCAACTCTATGAGGCTATCACTAACCCGAATAATGGTTATGTTGGCCCTCAAACTATAGTGCGCAGAACACCTGAAGAAGTAAATAGGCTTTTAACATCAGAAGCTGTGCTAGGAAAGATATACAATACTTAATGAAACTTGGTATCACTGTATAGTTTTGTGTATTATTAAAGGTATTACAGTAATCAGTTTTTTATTTATAATAACAGTTATTCTCGCAATGTCGTTTAACCTGTTCATAGTGGTCATTAACCCTCCATTTTAAAAGATACACATACATATTCATGACTAGTGAATTCATTCTTAGTAAGCGGTAGCGCTTATTGCCCTTCCTTCTACCAATATAATCTAGTTTTGTTAATGTTATAACATTACTATTCTGTGTTAAAATATCTATCCCATTGTTTGTACAATATTTTGTCAAATAATGATTAGGTTTGCCAACCGTCTTGCATTTTCCAGGACTGTCTCGATTCAGATTCAATTTTTGACCGTCCGCTCCGCCGCGACCCCTTACGGCTATATTTTAGCATTTATATGTTTATTTGTCTGCCTGTCGTTTAACAATCTAATGTTTGATCAAGATTTTTTTAGACAATTAAAACTTTAATGTATAAATTACTACCTTTCTCAAAAAGGCTCATTTAATTTTGACAAAATGTTGGACTTGCGCACGAAAGGTTCCATACTAGCACAAACTATATAGATTGCTAACGCATCATACTACATAGCACAGTGCAACAAAATTGCGCGAAAGTGATGTATCATGTACTGCAGCATCTAGTATCAAAAAGAGAAACTGTCTAAAAATACGTTTGTTGTAACATTTATTTCGTTTTTAGTATTTGTTATAGTGGCAACAGAAATATATATATGGGTGAATTTCCCAAACGGCTTTTTTTTTGTCTTCGTTGAAATGGTTATTAAAAAAAGGGAGTATTGTTGTAAATTATTTGTTTTGTTATTCAATGGGTAGCAACAGGATTGTGGAAAAAATATAATAAGCCTAGGTCTATTACAAAGGTAGAAAAAAATTACCTAAAGATCAATTTTTATCAAATCGGTGCTGTCCCTCTACTTTTTTTACTAACAAAAACGCTTAT
>JAOTAV010071082.1:0-13514 GCA_026546445.1 Cyclargus thomasi | reverse complement strand
AACTTACATCGCTAATATCTTACTTATTTCTCAACAGAATTCAGAGATTTTTTGTGATTCTGTATATCTTTAGGACCACTATCATAATAATTTGCATTCAATAAATTTTGTTTTATACGCATATTCCCTATTGCGTTTACGTAGCTAATTTCAGAAATTAGTTACCTGAACGCAAGTCTGTCAAACACTCGCTCTTAAGCCATATCTACCTAACAAATACTACATTTTTAACCACAAAGTTGATAGTGTGCGAGTACCCTAAAACTATAGATATTGGCAAAAACTCTATTTCCATGAATAGACAAACGTATTATGAGAGCTCAAAGAAATAAGAACCCGGTACAAATTGGTGTTCATCAAACACGTAACTCTGATTTCCCCTGACATTTAAGCAAATTAAAAATATATTGTAAGATACACAAGTGCAGGATTCAATCCCAACACACTTTTATTTTCATCTTATCTTCCATAACCTATTAAATTAGGACTGGCAGTTGTTTTTACATGAATGTATCTACGAGTAGTTGGTTTTGGTGGTGGTCTGTCAGAGCCGAACAAATCGAAATCAAGCCCTCATTAAGGAGTTTTAGCGTGACGTGAAAAAGTGATGTGTTTTTGATTTCTTCGCTAAATTTGTGTTGTTTCGGGTTTAAATGCGTTTTAGGGGTAGAATATCAATTATTAAATATTCGTTATCATGCACAAGTGTGGGCAAGTGATACAACTTCAAGAAACGTGCTTTTTTATGTATCACTCCAAAACTCCACTACAAATTTTAGTTAAGGGTCTACCACTTTACTGAATCCACTGACTTGACGATTTGACTGCACTGACGATCTATCTTGACTTTGACTAGACTTCAGACTTGACGAAATATTGTAACGTTGCTAAAATTTTTTAACCAAGAAAATTGATTTCCCGACTTACTCGACACTGGCCATGGTTATATAGCCGTAGCGCCATAAAAATAAGATAAGATAAGCCCTCATTGACTTTGACAGCACACGATTCGCACAATTCAAATGGGCAAGTGTGCAAAGTTCTATGACGTTTTATATATCGAATTCTAAAATTCGTTTCTGTCGACGATAGATAAACATCAGGTTACCATAATGTTCCATCGAAGACATTAATTGACAGCCAGTTGACGAACCTACGTCGATTGGTCTAAATATGTCAAATGGTCGACTGAGCTTGATACAACGCTACCACCTTAGCGAGCAAGTCCCCCGTCTGGATATGTATCCGCAATACATTGTAAGCAAAGTATTAATACTTTGCTTACAATGTATGAATGTGAATTCATGTTTATGTGTGTGAATTTGAACCTGGTGTAAAGGTCCGAATTTGTATTTTCTCATAACACCACGCGTGCACCACGTGTTTCAAATTATGTGGTACCTCCTAATATAAAATGCCTCAGCGATGTTGCCACTTTTGTAGGAGGTTTACTATAGGAACGAACTTTTTTTTTTTAATTTATTTAATTTTATAAAACTTGAGAACTAATACAAAATTATCAAAATTATTAAATTTTGCCGGCGAGATGCGCTCATGTGCCTCATCATCTTAACAAGATATGTTATTACAAACAAAAACAATTTTCACAACATCAACTTAAATAACTTTTACAATAATATATGTGTGTAATATTATATATTCTAAAATATATTTAATATTTTAACGTAATATGAATTTATAAATAATAGTACTTATACAATACTTATTCGTTTAATAGTTGGACGTTCATATTTTTCTGTGTATTTTCTGTTCATATGTTAGTTAAACATAGGTTTCCCTAAGCTGTAATAAGCTATTGATACATAAACTTTATCTATATATAACTAAATAATTAATTTTTGCTGCGCAGAAAGTTATTTACCAGAAAACAGAACGTAGAACTTTTCAGTTGAATAATTTATTAGAAATTTTCCATAGTAATCCACCACAGGTAAGCGTAATATAAAATGGCCTAAAATGTTCTTGTATATGTTTATTTTGAAAGCTATACTTTTATTAAATAGTTGGTGCCCGCAAATTCGTTGCGCAAAAATTTGTATATTACGCGGAATCGTACATTTACCCAGGATACAAAGTATCCCACAAGCTGCCTCGACCTAAAAGCTATTTAAAAAAATATATTCAAATCCATCATGTAGTTCCTGAGATTAGCGCGTACAAACAGACAAACAGATAAACAGACAACTTTTTTTGTATCGATACGTGTTCTATTACTGTTGCTTTATTTTTTAAAAATATTAAATGTACAGTCACTCCTATTTTGCTGTTTTATTATATGTATAGATAACAACAGACAATATTTACAACCAATTATATAGTACCGCCCGAGATTAATGAAACTAGTTTTTCTAGGAAGCATAGCAAGCTAGTGTGAGTAAGCTAGTATCATACTTCTAGCCTCCTGTAGTCAAAGCTTGCTATAATTTACTAGCTTAGAAATAATCCAGAGGTATTAGCTTGCTGCCATTAACTTCACTTGGAAAGCTATCCTCTTGTATTCCGGGCAGAGTAGTTTAAGGAGTAGTCTGTCTTACGCTGACATAACGGGTCCTCATAATATCCAGGGGCTGTGGAGTCCACAGTCTTATGACTGAGTGGATACCGTTTCTACGGTTTGGGCATTACTCTGCCTACCAGTTTCCTGCGTGCGCCTAGGTACATTTTTAAATGATTTTAATGCATAAAAAATATATATTTTTGTAAATGTTTGTTCATGTATTGTAACTTTTTGTATTTAATTGTGTATTTTAAATAATCTTATTTATGTTTGTGTTCTATTTTTGTTTGTTTTTAAAATGTAGAACTTTATGTACGTATGGTAGTGTCCAAATTCTAGAATAAACGTTTATTATTATTAGTTTTAAATATGAAAATAATTAGAAGGTCAGATTACAAACTCAGTTTGCGAAAACATAAATAAAGGAGCCATTTACTTACCTGTTTGGCAAGTGTCGATGCCAAGTCGCCAGGGTTTTGGCAGCCCCTCCCTGACAACGGGGGGATGAAGGAATAAACACCGTTTTTGCGAGACGAAAGTTTTTAATTTAATTCGTGGAGACTCGAATATAATAAATTGTACCTGGCAAATGAAATCCATATTGGTTGCCTTCCAAGAATCTAATAGTAAAAGATAACGGATTGAAATTCCTTTGAAATTCAATTACAGATGCCACGATAGTTGCGTCCATAGTAGTTTTATCTCCTAGGCTTTTGAATCATTTTGTTATATAAACTGATAAGTATTTATATTCGTACAATGTAATGATAATGTAATGGTGAATGTATATATTGATACGTGAGTGTAATACTTTTTATCTCCTTTTGCGAAAGACGCGTAGACGTAAAAGCATGAAAATTCTCCCAGTTATACGGTGGCGTAACTATACCGTTCGAGGCCCGTGTCAAATTCGTTTTCGTTCCACTATGTCACACCAATACAAAAAAACGTCAAGCGGTTATTGTAAAAAATAATCGCTTGCCACTTGTTTACGTGGGCTGATCGGGATTGATCTGATTCCGGCTGGGGGCCCGTGGCATTTTGCCGGCTTGCCACCTTGTAGTTACGCCACTGCAGTTATGCCTAATTGACGTGGAGAAGGAGTGCTAAGCGTGAAATACCAATATCGTTTTTAAATATACTTTAATCTTAGATATTTACAATAAATAAAACGCTACGCACACTACAATATTTTGACGTGACGTGATACTCATACACGAAAAACTCATTTATTTATGATTGAAGTCGGTGATTTTTTTATTTAATGGGAACCTGGGAACGAGACTGCTTATGTCAAATTCAAGTCTGTAATTGAATCGGGAATAGATCATATTTTTTATAGCTCCTCTATACGATGAATTTAAATGTTTATGGTCAAATTGCGACCACAGGGAAAGCTCTAGTAATATTTTGATACGATTTACTGACCAGGCAAACGGGTTTCTGGGTTTAAAAATGTTTTCCTAATTATTGGCTGATACTTCTTTAATGTATGGTACGTTTTTAGTTCGTACGCAGAGGCAAAAAATGAGACTCTGTTACAAAGATTCGGATGTTTGTCCGTCTGTCTGTCTCCAGGTATCTATCATCTTAAGATCACTTTAAAATCTTGAGTAATTTTTACAGTTATGTATGCAGAGCCTAATCTATAATTGGCGTGTCTGTACAGTTAATATTTTTACAAACTAATCAATGTGGCGGCTTAGGAACAGTAATAGAACATGAATCGACAAAAAAGTCTATTTGTACGGGTAAATCTCCGGAACTACTGAACGGATTCGAAAAAATCTTTTTTTTTTATTTTAGTTATTAAGTCTAGGCAACGCATATAGCAGGATACTTTTATCCCGGGAAAATGTACGGTTTTCGTGAAATACAAATTTTCGCGCAACGAAGTTGCGGGCATCAACTAACAAACCCCTTAAACACACAAAACATTTCATCAAAATCGGTCCAGTCGTTCAGAAGTTCAGTTACATACACACTCACAGAAGAATTATATATATAAAGATTTTATGTTCCTTCCACTAACAGTAAGTCCTGCCACTAAAAACTCAATTTTAATAAACATCCCACTAAACTGTATAATATCTTAAATGTGTCTCACACGGCGAGTCACGAGCTCTCTAAAGTGCAGTCTACATTATAGCAGAGACAATTAAGTCGCATTTAATTTTCATGCTTAATGAAAAAAAATAATAGAATAAAGCTGCATGTATATTAATAACTTTTCTGTGAGAATTCATAGGTTTTGGGTGGGGATAGTTGTATAAGTATAATAATTACCAGCTCTTGCCCGCGACTCTGTCCACGTTGTAAATTTTCTCTTAAAATTTTTCCTGACTTTTGCTACAAACCTCATGGAGCCCGAGACCTTTGCAACGAATACAAATCGACGACGACTTATTTTATATAATAGATAATTCTAACATTACATTTATTTTAAAAGATGTTCTTTTATCTTTCTCTAAAGTTAAACATATTAAATATAAAATTAAAGTTCAAATGATAATCTTTTTTTCTCTTCTTACAATATTCTTACATTAAAACGCTCGGTGTATTTTGCACTCGACTAACAATATCTTCACTAAATCATAAGATTTTATGACATTAAATTATAAACAATTTAATATTAAGTGCAATGTTAATATTAAGTGCAATGTTAATATTAAGTGTACCCCACGCCTTAGAACTTATGATTTGTCGACCGACTCTAATGAAGAACTTAACTCGAACTAAAGTTAGTATGTCAGTTTAGCGCCCAAGGGCGTCAAACAGGCTTTGTGTCGAATTACAACACGGAGTAGTACTCCTCGAATACACGACTTATTTACTCGTCATCAGCTGCCTTTCGCACGTTACTTGGATTCCATTTATCGATATAATTCGCACTAAAATTATAAATGCGAAAGTGTGTGTGCTACCTCTTCATACTCGAATCGCTAAACCGATTTTGATGAAATTTGGTGTGGACATACTTGAGTCTCGGTGAAGACTACGATACTTTTACTCTCATCAAGCGAGTTTTGGCGCAACAGAGTTGCGAGCAAGGGAACAAACGAGTTACCTGATGGATACGCACTCATGACAATCGAAGAGTTGCAAGTGCGTTGCCGGCCTTTATGAGGGAATAGGGATAAGGGATTAAGGAAGTTGGACCACCGTTGAACTCACTCACCGAACGAAACACAGCACAACGCCGTTTTATGTGAGACCGTGGTATCACTCCGATGGAGTCGGCTCATTCGTGCCGAAGCAAAGATCTCCCACGGTAATTAGCATCCGTATTATGTACTTGAGATCGGAAAATGTCTCATTGCTACACGCCTCCACCGGGGTTCGAACCTGCACCCACTCGAGAGCAAACCAGAAGGTCTTACCCACTAGGTTATGGACGCTCTAAAGAGCGTTTTTATATTTTCATATATTGTTATATATATGAAAATATATAATGTCTTCTTCAATGTTGTAGAGTTCCTTTAACGATTTTCCAAAATATTACTTTATGGATAAGTTTTAATGTTAAGCAATATTGTTTGTTTCTATAACGTCTAATACAGGAAGTCGTTTGGAAAGGAAACAATCGTCGTAAGGATTATTGCCTATAATTATGAGGGATGAGAGAATAAAGATATTTTGTGCGCTCATTAGGCGCCGGTGACAGTGGCGTAGCTATGGAAAATATTTATGCGAAGCAAAACAAAGTAGGCCCCAACAACCAGTAAACGTGGGCACATGAGCATTAATTGTCGAATTATTTCTTATGCCAATTTTCTTTTGTAATTTATAATCTAATTACTTTACTTACTAGGAAAAAAATGTTTGATGAAAAATTAACAGCTACTAAACATATACAACTTCTATTGAACAAGAGATCGGAAAGCTTCTTCAGCTCGGAAATTTCGAGTACGCTCCACCCAGTACCTTAGCTACGCCTCTGGTGCGTTTTAGCTTAACTGGGCCTTGGGCCTTCACCGAGCCTGGGGGCCTTGGGCGTGGTACGGAAGGAGTTTGAGTGCAGGAAGCAATCATCTTTATTAAACGGCGTTCTGAAAACCCGAACGAGATTTTTCTGCCTTCTATTGACTTTTTGTTTCAACTATTTACTTACGTCAAATAGAAAAATTATTATGGCCGGCCACAAACGGTCGGTTTTCGTTTAAAATTATAAGCAAGAAAAATTACTAAATAAATTGCTGGGACAGGAAGGTTTATACAGTGCCAGATTGCGGATCTAAATAAGTCGGTCGCATTATGTCGAACCCAGCCGACGCGTGATAGATCACGACTTACATGGAATTGACTTACATGGTTTTGTATCAATTTCTACGATAGTACTTACAGTGGGATAGTATACATATAAAAATTTAACAATATACTCCTTACTATTATTTTAAATGGGAAAGTGTGTTCGTTAGTTTGTTTGTTCTTCCTTCGCGCCCTAACGAAGCAACTCTTCGACTCGATTTTTGGGATAGACTTAGTTAAAAGGAAAGAGAGTAACATACTACTTTTGATTTAAAAAAAACCTCCCGCGTTTAAAAAAAAACGAATTTTTACCAATTTTCGAATTCCACGCGAGCAAAACCGCGGGCTAAATATCATAAAATACAATCACGTATAAGGTCAAAATGTTCTGATGGCCATTATTCTTAATACACCTCGAACTAGCAATAAATCGTACCCTTTATGATTTTCTGCCCTGTGATAGCCGCTAATTGCCAAACGGATGGGGTGTGTACTGATCATTATGTCTATTATTGTTAATGCTAGTGATACAACAAATATTCTGTTACTAAAAACTAGAGACGATGCCCGCAACTCCGTTGCACCAAAATAAGTTTCTCGCGCGAGAATCGTATATTTTTCCGGGATAAAAAGTACCCTATTTCTCCAGCCCCCCAACTAATTTCACAAAATAAAACGTCATAAAGTTGATCCGTTGCGACGTGAAGTAAGGACAAACAAACAAATACACTTTCCCATTTATAATATTTGTATGGATAATTACAATATAATCTTCAAGAACCATTTTTGGTGCCAATAAAGGATTAATCACAAAAAAGTCACAAAATTTAAATGAAAAATATAAAAAAAACCTTCGTATTAATAATACTGGTATTCCGTTTGTCTAGTGATCTATCCTCAGAAGTTGTAAGTTTGGACAGGCGAGAACTTACCCTGAGCTGTTGCCGACTTCAGCAGTCGACGTGACTCCGCAGGCCTCGCGGGGATCATAGAATATATCGTATAATATAATATACATGTATAATATGTTGTATATATGTTGTATAGTGAGAATACTGAGAGTTGAAAGCTGTTTGCGCTCCAGAGCGACTTCTGCCGTGTTGAATGTGGAAGCAAATATACTTTACACTAAGGATCTGTTTGACCGCTTACCGATAAAGTTTCTTTTAGGCTATGCACAACTGTTTTGACAGATTCTCCATATAACGTCTGTCAAATAAAATTGTGGATAGACTATCTGTAAGCGGTGAAACAGGGCCTAAAACTAATATTACACATGTGAAATGTCTGTCCGTTACCTCTTTACGTTCAAGCCACTAAACCGGAATTGGGTAATTTAGTTTTGCTAAACTTTGCTATGGTAATGCTAAGTTTCCGGGAAGGATATGGATACTTTTTATTCCGGAAAAATGTACGGTTATAAAATAAAGTAATGACAAATCTTTCGGCCGGTTCTACGTTATCGGCGATGACTGTTTATTTATTTATTTATTTCGCATATCAACAATATGAATACAAGCTTAGATTAACAATGAACATTTAGGTTCCTGTACAGTATTCATACAAATTAAAGACATGCACAACATTACTCCAACTCCGTTGCGCCAAATTTGGTTATTATTATTTGTTATAACAATGGAATAAGATGTTTAATTGCAGTAAAAAGTAGCCTATATCCTACTCTAGCCCCCCTAACTTCACACAAAAAATCGCGTCATAAAGTTGCTCCGTTGCAACGTAAATAAAGGACAATCAAACAAACACACTTTCCCATTTATAATATTAGTATGGATCGAAATCCATAATATCTTAATTCTACGCGCATCCTGGTGTCGCGTCACGTTGTGTAAAATGTGAATTATTGACCCTAAAGCGGAAAAAATACTGATCGGACGCGACTGTCAGCTGCGTCTGATCAGTTTTAATTTCAGCGTAAAGCTGAAACTTGCACACTTCAATGTACAAATATTATCTAGATCGCTGCTGTCAGATACGTCCGTAAGTCGCGTCCTATCAGTATGTTTTTGATAGTTCGCTTATGTCTAAAACTTTTATACGTTATATTTTGAACTAGTTGGTGCCCGCAACTTCAGACACAATGCACGGTTCCCGCACGCGAGAATCGTACATTGTCCGGGATAAAATGTATTCTATATATTGCCCAGACCTAATGGCTATTAAAAATGGTTTATTCAAATCCGTCCAGTAGTTCTTGAGATTAGCGCGTACAAACAGACAAACATACAACTTTTTTTAACGATGTGTGATCTTTTACTGTTTCTTAACACCCCCACTTTGATTATTTTGTAAAAATATTATGTTCAGACTACAGACACTCCAGTTTTACTGTTTTATTATATGTATATTGTATAGATTAAAACATTTAAGCTCTTAAGAGCAATCAATCCTACAGAACATTCAAATTCAACTTTGGCATTGATTTTGCCGAACTGTCCACTCTCGACACTTACAAACACTATGTAGTTAGATGTTGGACTACACCACACTCCGCAGAACTATCTTACCCGTCACCTTTATGCTAGCGTGATAAGGTCAATATTCCCTTAACTCTAGAGGTGGAATAATTCTGAAAGCTCTGTAGTGGTTCGTGTCTAATCAATGGAGTGCCCTCGCCCTATTGAGGTGCTAACAGCTATCATTTATGATTTAACGGTTTATTATAACCTGTCTAGTACTTCATATTTCCAGCTATTCCATAGTACCATTACGTACCATTTACCAATTATATTTCTCTAAGATAAGTGCTGATTCTCATCGCACTGAAATAATAATTATTTTTATATAACTTTGAAAAAAAAAATAATATATATTAATATATTATTTTTTTTTCAAAGTTAGTTTTCTTAGCTGCCCGAGGGCCAGATGAGCAAGATTGTACTGTAATTATAATTGAAAATAATTAAAATTTTATTTAATAGACTACGTTGGGAAATATCATGCTATGACCAGGAAGACCATTGTTATAGACACATTTTATAGAGTCCGAATTATGGTTTTAAGCTAATTGCTCAATTCACTTGCTGGATATGTTATTTCATATCACTGACAAAAATTGTTTACAAAGACAATGAACCGGTTTTAAAAGTTTAAAGATAAACTGTGTCATTTTCATATAATTAAGCAAGGTATACCTAGGCCAAACTTAAGCACTAAGACCTTCATTATCACTCACGACATCGTTAATTAGCAATTTTAATTAAATTTCTTTGTCCGATATCTGCACGTAATTAGCATGTTGAGTGGACTCGATATCGGACGCCAGGGTTGTCGACACGAAGTTATGGAGTTATCGATGTATAGTTAGAGCCAGGCCCCACCCCACTAGTGCGTGTTCCGCTGCGCTGCGACGCTTCGCGTCGTCCACGTTTCAACGGAGCGACTAACAAGAGACGAAGCGGGAGATGACTGTGTGCTGCGCTGTGTGGAGCTGGATCTCATAATGCAAATTGTAGTTGCGGTGTCTTGCATCGATGCTACGTAGGTGAGCCCGGCACGTAGGGTCTCTTAATAGCGCAACTTTTTACGTCTCCGTGGTCTGGTGATAAGGAGCTTGGCTCTTGACTCTGAGTAGGTTCGATTATGTTTTTTCCAAGGTTTTCTAGGTCAATGCAGGCTGATCACCTGATTGTCTGCCATAAGGGTAAAGGAAGAGAAAGCTCTTGTGTACTGCGCACACATTTGGGCACTTTATAATTACCCCTGCGTAACAGGCCTGGTTTCTATGAAACCTGCCACCGTCACCGAAACCGGTGTGGGTGTTATTATTATAGCGCAACTTTATCGTTCATGAAGAGTAGCGATACAATTTTAAATCTAGCGTGCATGTAGAAGATGCCGTGGACTACATTCAGATGAAGACGAGACCGTGACTGAGGGTCAAGCGTCTACAGGACCGCCGTGAGGTTGACTTTCGTTTCTTTGTGGTGAGAGTACAGATAAATCTTGTGTCGACGAGGCTCAAGAATTCTGGCTGATCAATGTGACCCACTGAAGATTTCAGGGGAGGCCGGAACGAAGCAGGCGATAGTGTGATAAACGTACATATTATTTATATATTGTGTTATAGTTAAACTATGTTAATTAATAATTGATGACCCTGGCCGCCATAATACGACAGCTGATACGGAACAGCGATCAAACGATCTGGAATATGTACGGTACCTGATTCTATATTATGTTCATATATTTTAGTTTACAACAATAATATTATGCAAGCAGCTTTGGCCCACAGCTTCGCTTGCGTGGATTTTAAAAATGCCAATATTTTTAGAATATGAAGATTTCTTAAGACCAAAATTAGTCTATGTTACTTTCCGTTATTTTAACTAAGTCAATGTCAAATATTAAGTAATTGGTTACTTCATTATAACAAACAATCACACTATCCTATTTTCTACAGCCTCAATTGACCGAAAACACTATTTAAAGGCAAACTTTTCGGCCTCATCCTTACTATTGAAATCACCGAATATCTCAGCTACGACTTGGCAGATATAAATGATTCCCGAAACAAGGATTTGGAAAGGATTGTACAATGGATAAATGGGAAAGAAATTGACATTTTGTTTTTTCCCCTTCGTACATTTTTCATGACACAGATAAGCGTCAGCACCTGAAAATGCTTGTTAAAATCTGTTTCTGTTTTTAGGTATACGAGTTTCTTAAATTTTTCTGTCTTGTAAATTCTTTACCGAGACATTGTTTTAAACGATAAAATGTTACTACTGACCCCCTTATTCATAAAAATATTTGAACAGTGTTTAACGAATTAAAATTCGCTATCCCCTTCCACCTTAAAAATACTTCTTGATTAATTAATTACTGTTTAAATATTTTTATGAATAAGAGGGTTAGTATCTAATAAAACAATTTCTCGGGTTGTTTTGCGCTATTTGGCAGCAACGTAGCAACCAACATTGATTTTACATTACAAAAAAGCTTAACCATCTACATACATATTATTATGAATCAATTTCACAAGATGTACAAACCTTTTGCAATGTACTACGCACCGTCTATTATTACTTCTTTACTATAATTTTGGAGGCTACAATCGTGTTTGAAAGTTTTCATAAAACAAAATTAGGAATTTAGCAGATAAACCTCATTGCTAATAACTAACACAATAAAGTAATTAGGGATGGTGAAAATACTGTCCCAAATTCCAAACATTTTTAGTACTGGCAACAAAATGTATTAGCGGCTCCCACGCGGGGAGGTAACAAAATTATTGAATATGCGAGCCAGTGAGGCGCGTGATGGTGTTGCGACGTCGCAAAATCCCGATCGCCGACGCGTGGTGTTGCCAGCCGTCATCCAATTACCCTCGGCCTCGTTACGCACACCCAATTATATTAAGTAAATCCTGCTCGAATTAGCGACGTGCATATTGCGTAGAATATAGTCTATACTAATATTTACTCAGCGAATAGCTAAACGAAATCTGTCTGTCTTGAAAAAATTGGGCATTATTTGACCTAAGTGTCGCTATCATTTATTACGGAAAGAATGCAAACCAATTCAATAACGTTAAATCTTAGTTTTTTAATATTTTTATCCAAATATTTCTTATTTAGAATATGGTAATACTTTAGTAGGTTTGTGTGCGTCCCTTATAAAAAGTTAACTGTTAAAGTACCAGCGCTGAAACCTAAAGAAAAGTTTCTGTTTTTAAAAAGCAAACTCATGTAAATTCCGCAGAAACGTTTTCGATTTTAAGTTTTGCTAATTTCACACTGAACTCTTTATAAGAGTTATTATTCATAAAAATATTTTTAACAGTGCCCCTTACTCATAACAATATTTTTAACAGTGTTTAACTAATCAAAATTTGTAGTCCTTTTCTGGAACATTGAAAACATCATACGACAGAAAGGGACAGCGAATCATGATTAGTTAAAAACACTGTTTAAATATGTTTATGAATAGGGGGGTAAATAGTGCATTCGCTAAGAAAACAAGCTAGTAAATTCAATAAATATAGTTTGGCAACATTTTGTAAAAGTATGTTACATGTTGAGTAGATAATAAGAGCTTATAACTTTCATTAAAACATTCAAACAGACGTTCCTACATAACATATTAACCAGACACACCACACACACACACACACAGCAAGGTAAGGGTACGCACGGGCAGCCTGTAAAAATAATATTACTGAGCAAAAGTGAATATTATAACTTGAGTATTTTTGCAATTTCAGAGTCGTAAATTTTTTATTGGCAATAGATATTTTATTTCACTGATATCCTGTATACCGGTAACCTTTGATCGTTTATTGGATAATGCGGTTCATTTAAAAAAGTTATATCGTTTTAAATTTTTTAATATTTTTATAATTTTACATTTTAATTTAATTTTAGATAACGTTGTCCTCTTTAAGACATAACTGGTAGGTCACACCAGGTAGGAAATCGAGAAATATAATATACTAAATGAACTAACTTCTAAAGCGGTGTCTCAACCGCCGAGGGCTAGCTTGTGGGTCAAACCGTCGACATAACGTTTTCAATGTTCCCAGGTCACATATATGTATATCATACAGTTGTGTAATATATTAATTTCTGATAAGCCATCCACAACATTTTTGCCAGATTTTCCATGCAAAATATGTCAAATAAAGTTGTATCTATGACATAAATGGATATTTATTTATTTTTATTTATTTATATGGCGCTTGGCTATAACCATGGCCAGTGTCAAGTAAAGGCGGGAAATCAATTTTCTT
>JAOTAV010071071.1:0-13514 GCA_026546445.1 Cyclargus thomasi | reverse complement strand
ACGGCGTTGTGCCGTGTTTCGTTCAGTGAGTGAGTTTACCGGTGGCCCAACTTCCCTAATCCCTTATCCCTATTCCCATTCCCTATTTCCTCATAGAGGCCGGCAACGCACTTGCGATATCGCGAGTGTCCATGGGCGACGCCAGTTACTTTCCATCAGGTAACTCGTCTGCTCGCTTGCCCCCAAAATATCACGAAACACAAGAAAAAGCACAAAACTATGACAGAAAGTATTTAGAAAATACTGAACGAGACTAGAATGTAGTTAATGCTGGTAATTATATAGCTCGGCTGGGACACCGAGGAGTACCGCCAGCGTGACGAGCTGTTAACTCATTAATATGCAGGAAACGCCCAATTATAGACGTACGGCCGGCAATTTGTGAGTATTCCCACGACCACTTCAAACAATCATTAAGTATACTATATTTAAATAGCGGCCGGTTTGTTGTATTTTATAACTCTGTGGGGTGTCGTCTGAATGTATGTCATGCGTGGGCGCGAAAGGGAAATCGATGTTCTCAGATATTAATGGGACGAGGGTGAATATCAGAGTCGTATGGTACCTGTGATTTAACTACTTCTTGGTCAATATCCACATTGTTCTGTCAATTTCAAGACCATGTATAACGATAATAAAATAGAAAATACTTCTACTGTAATGTAAAGTACACGTACAGCGTACTGAGTAGTCTTTAACTTATAGTGAAGGCAGCAGAGGCAAAGGATGACGCGCAGAATAATGTCCATCGATGGATATTTTAAATTTGAGCAACATCACATACCACAATTATTCGGAATCACTGCAACTTTCTGCCAGCGTCCTACTCAATATATTTACCACCCACTTTATGTTGTTGAGTGGCACTCTTACACCGTGCGCTTTTCACGTAACTTTCAGCTGCGTACAGTAAAAGTCTGGACCGATACGACCTGCAAACCCTCGTAAGCAGAGCGTATTTAGATGACCTTTCCTTTTACCCCCTTTTTTTTATATAAAAAAAAATACTCTCACCTCGTCACCACCATCGGAGAGGCTGAGCTCAGTCCTAGTGGTGGAAGTGGAGCTGTCCAGGTCGCCCCACGCGTTGTAGCTCGACACGTACGCCGTCGGCGGCTCAGAGCTCGTGCCGTCTACAAAATTATATAATTCGTTCAACTCAAGTGTGTGCGCGGCTATATGTGTGGGTAAGCTTGGTTTACTCAAACGGCGCCTGCTGCGTCACTGCCATGTGAATGAAAGTTGTGTATTTACAATTACATGCACACATAGAAACGCGAAGTCCACAAAAGTTCTAAATATGTAAACTTAAAAAGTGACTGACTGACCTTCTAATCTATCAACACACAACCAAATATAAATTTGTCTTGGCATAAATTTGTCTTGCGGATAGGGTTCTACCCCAAGGGGAGTAAAATATGGCATTAAAATATGAACACTATGAACGTTCTTTTTAATGCGAGCGAAGTCGCGGGCAACAGCATGTGATAATACAAAATGGATTACGCAGCATTACAATCAACAAATCAAGCTTTTACATGGCCTCATACCCTCTCTGAACTTTTCTATTCTGCGACCATCCTTGTCCCGGTGCGTGGAGTTCTCGCTGTGACTGCCCCTGGCGCGCTCGGTCTCGTACGTGACGCGATCGAACAGCGTCTGCTCCTCATCCGGGGTACCCTTTTGCCCGAGCCTGCCCGTCACTTGTCGCGTCTCCGTCGGCGCCAGCTGGTTCGGCTTTGTCACCCGTTTCACTAGTTTCTCCTCTCTGCTGGAGCCATTGTCCATGATCTGTAATAGTATTTAATTGCTAAAAGAATGCCCTATCGAAGTGGTATGTTAATTCGGGTTACAATACTCCGGGTGGCGCTAATTAGCGCTAAGCAGTATCCGCTATCGAGGATGACCTTGACATTGTCGGTATGTCAATGGGATTAAAGCGAAAGTCTGCCTGTCGGCTTTTCTTTAATTTTGTGTGAATTTTGAAATCAGTCACAGATTTTCAGGTTCTATAATGTAGTATGTTAAATAGTTAATAGAATCAGACGTTACATTGCAGAAATCAATAGCTTTAAATGGAGTAAATTATGATTTATTGAATTGATGCGAAATATTTCGCGGAAAATTGCTAAAAAATCATAATTAACTAAAAGGGCCCGTTTCACCGCTTACAATTAAGTGTCGGATAGTCTTATATCCACAACGCTTTTTGACAGATGTTGTATGGAAAGATGGAGCGTCCGTAACCTACCTTTGGTTCGCACTCGAGAGGGTGCAGGTTCAAACCCGGGTGGACGCCAGTACCAACGAGACATTTTCATTTACATAATACGTTGTCATTGCCGTGCTTTAGCACGAATGGGCCGGCTCTGCAGTACCACGGCCTCACAGAAAACTGGCGTTGTGCTGTGTTTTACTTTTTTCACAATGGAGAATCTATCAAAACAGTTTTGGATAGCCTATCAGAAACTTTATCAGTAAGCGGTGCGAAATAGGTCCTTAATGTAGTATGTTATCCGTAATCCGTATAGGGCAGTAGGCAGCTCAGCTATTACAAACATAACAAACCTGTTACATATTCTAATCTCTAAGCGATTAGGAGACAATTAAAATAAAATCATTAGTGTGGATGTATTGCCCCAACAACTGTCGCATTTACAATAGAAGGTGGGGTGTGTAGGGGGTGTGAGGGAGGAGGCGGGACGAGGGGGGGGGGAGGGACGCGTGTTGACACGTCACCCATGTCCAGTGTCCATGCTATTGACCCATTTGGTATACACGATATCGTGAAGGTCACACACGTGATTTGGGGACTTCACGCATACTTGTAATTGGGATCAGACGGTTCATGTTCGAATTTTATTAAAGCGGTTGATTGAAGATTTCCTTACTTCAAGTGTATGCTACCATAGCATCACTCCTCCAGCTCGACGAATTGTCACGTTTGATGAGGCTCTTTTGTAATCTAGGGTGTAAGCTAGAATGTTAGCTAGCTCTACATAATAAAAAATCAGATAACATAGTTGTTCCCTACTCTGAAACAAGTCCACTTCGGGGAATTTTCTTTATGATATTTTGGGGGCAAGCGAGCAGACGGGTTATCTGATGGAAAGCAACTGCCATCACCCATGGACACTCGTAACATCCGAAGAGTCGCCTTTACCGGCCTTTATAGGAGAATAGGGAATGGGAATTGGGATGGGGGGTATTAAGGAAGTTAGGGCACCGGTAAGCTCACTCACTGAAGGAAACACAGCACAAAGCCGTTTTACGCCAGTTTTCTGTGACAGCAGTAACAGCACATACCACATCACCGTGGCTCGTATTGACAGATCGATACTATCACATTTGACGTCTATAAATAGACTATAATTGACACACGAATAAATATCGTAGATAATCCACCGTGAATTAGACATTACTTTGTATCTATGTAATACCATAGAGGCATTTAGCCTATGGTAATGCCTGATAGGACTACTACAAGTACTAAGGGCATAAGGTAGTGCTCAGTAATACGTGGGAGACTTACAAAGGAGAAAAAATCTGTAATCACTATAATACCAACTTATAAATTCTACCAAAGCTCAGTAAAAAGAAAACATCATAACTTGGTCTCGGTGCAGACGTCACTACGGTCTATGAATAATAAGACAGCGAAAACGATATCTCATCTACGACTATGATTTAGGCATTTAATAGCTTCCCAATTCCAGGCAAGGCAAGAGGATAATCTACTAGATAATAGGAAAGATGGTAGACAAAATGAGATGTCATCTCATAGGAGCATTGCCTGATATCTTAATTTAAGAAGCAGTGGGGAGTTCTGGTATTCTTGTATCTCCTGTGTCGCCAGCATCGACAGCGGTATCCAACCACGAAGACCCTTTGATGTGATCTCAGAGAGCCCGAGGGACAGTTTTATGGTACTAGAAAGTTTATGAATCTGATTTAAGTTGGTGGCATGGCAGCGCGGCGGTACGCGAATGCCACGTCGATCGATCCCTCTCAATAATTCACGAGCGCCGTGAGAGACCGCGCTCTGTCACTGCTACTATCTCCCTTGCTGAAGGACGAGGAAATTATTGTCTCACATTATATCTTGATTTGTCTATCTTCGACTAAACTAGCTAAAGCTCCATGCACCCCATTCCATGTCCCCATTCAATTGCAATGCTTCGTATATAACAAGTGTCCATGGGCGACGGCAGTTGTTTTACGTGACCCGTCTGCTCACTTGCCTCTTTTCATAAAAAAGAAGGATTGTATAGGGGACCATCCATAAAGTACGACACACCTGAAGGGGGGCAGGGGCTACACAAAGTGTTAATATGGCATGGTTAAAGCATCATTTCATCATCATCAGTCGTCACGAAAGGATTTTTTTGTGAAAGGTTCAAACACGATGTTCGATAGTACGCAGTGACAAGCAGTAAGAATATTGAAAGAAGTACACGCGAAAAAGACCATCATACCTACGTTAGAGAATGTGTAAGAGTTAAATAAAATATTATGTTTTATTTAATCAAATTTCAAGCGACTCCTTATCTGGAGCCATAAACGGCATGGGCAAAAGCCCATTAATTTTTCTTGAATATGGAGTGCACTGTGTCACAGATGAAACAGGACCAAAATTGTGCACGTGTACTAATCAGAGTCGATTCACTCAGAACACAATGAAGATACAAGTTACAACTGATGTGTCCGTTATTTACTTAGTGGGCGAAATACAATGACACATTTTCGTATAGTCGGAGTATAAATAAATAAGCACCGAGCACCGAAGTATCGTTGAACTTTGATTCCGTAATGAGTGCGCGAGCGACGTCATGGCATTATTTATTCTGTGATTACACGTCAGAAGGTGGCATCTGCTGCGACGTACGACGACTCGCTATGACGTAAACACTCTTATTCTGCCGTCCACAAGCTCAAATGCCGTTTACCAACATCTGGTCGATTTTAACATTGTGATGCTATCATAATCAGAAGAAAAAGCTCTATCGACGTGTGTCAGCAAAATTTTTGTAGCTTTTATAGTCAACGAGTTATTAAAATTAATATTGCTGTTATAAAGCCCTTAGAAAAACTGCGGCGTTTTTGCTCGTAACTCAAAAAGTACTTTTTGTACATAGCGGCATTTTAGTTTGAGGACGGCAGTATAGTCATCGTGTAAATAAAATGAATATTACCGTTATTAAGAACCAAGCCCTAAGGAAAATTGCCGCGTTTTTTGCTCATACATAGCTCAAAAAGCACTTTTTGTACATCAGAGAAGTTGAAAGAGATCGTGGACCTAAGTAACTTGGTCGGGTTTTGTCAAACCGAGCCGGCAGATCACGACTTACATAGAATTGATATATTCCAACCAAATGACGTAGGTAAGTCAACTGGCTCTCTTTCAATTCCCCCCAATATACATAGCGGCATTTTACCTTGAGGACGGTAGTATAACACTATAGCTATAGCTAATGTGAGTTCTAGCTAATAGCTAAGATGTCCCGTGGCGCCATACCGTCTATCTGATGCCCCTATTAATAATAATCAGCGTTTTCAGCGCGACCAAAAAATTATGCTGTTTTTATTTAGCGACTTATAATGGAAAACAGCATTTCAAAAAAATTTTGAAAGTGATGACTATAAAATATTATAGACTTTGATATAGATAACAGCCCCCTAGACAAGTGGCAAGCGATTAAGGTTTACGATAATCGCTTCGCTTGTTTTGTATGGTATTGATATATTCGTACTCGACTAGATCATGTGACCTTTTGTTCGTCTATGTCAATTCCGTACAAAAACCCGCCAAGCGATTATCGAAAACGATAATCGCTTGACACTTGTCTGGGCTGGCAGGGCAGTATCGTACATTTTTTTTTACTATTATCTTCAAGCAGCTTCAGCAGTTGTGCATTAAGAGTAAAGTTAAAAACATTGAATGAGTGTAACTAGTTCACACCTAACATACATCTCTCCTAAATATCTCACTGCATTATCGTTTAGCAACAAATTGTTATGCTGTGTATTATAATATACAAGTATGGTTTTGAGAGAATAAATATAATTATCTGAGTATGTATTTAGGTAGTTTAGTAGTCAGTACAGTGTACACGTACTCTAATATCTATTTATCGTAATCGATACCCAGTGATTAGAACCGGCGACCTCGCGTGTACCGGCAGCCGCATCCGACCGCCGCCGCTGGTGAGAGTCGGAGGAAGGTCTGCGGTTGGGTAAGGTCAAATGCACTTTGCGAAGAAACCTCCAGAATAGTTCTATGTGTATAATAGAGGCTAAGAAACAGCAGAAATAAAGGCCGGCAACGCACCTGCAACTCTTTTGATGTTGCTAGTGTCCATGGACGTCGGTAGTTGCGTCCATCCACGGGTCCACCAAACGGGTTACTTTTTTTTGGTTACTGTGGGCTCATTGGCCTACTCATTTTGTAAAAAAAAAGCAGTTAAGTGAACTATCAGCGCTCAATTTCGGAGAAATCCACGAGGGTAACATAATTATTGTTTTTTCATAAAAATAATATCATTAACTGAGTAGGTAGAGTAACCTAGGTAGGCTTAGTAGACGGGTCACCAATAGAAAGCGACTTTTGTCGCCCGTGGACACTTGTAACAGCGTGCAGCGTTGCGAATGTATTGCCGTCCTTTTTGATGAAGGAATACAGAAAGAGACTACTGGATTAGGGAACGGGAATAAGGATAACAAACGAAAATGGTGTTGGGGAGTTAGGCTGGTCGGATGGTAAAATAAATGTATCTTGCTGTGATTTTGCCTTTTTTAAAATTCATCTGAATTGATAGTCCACAATAATTGCGAATTTCTAAATGTCAGCCGTGAAAGGTATAAACAGGATGTAACAAAAGTAAGTGATAATACTTAAGTGTGTGTAAGTGGTTCCTACATACAGTTTACTGTGAACTTTCACAGTTTCAACTTTCAGCAGCGTTGAGAGTGAAAAAACACGGAAGTGAAAAATTCATTTTATATTGGTTGGTCTATTTATCGAGGAAGGCTATATAGGTTATATCACATCACGCTACGACCAGTGAGAGTCAAACAGTAATCAAAAATGTTGTGAAAACGGGATAATTTCTAGAGTTTCCCGCAGGCGTAAAGATCTAAAAATTATGTTACCAATTCAAAGGTACAATGAACAGAAGCGGTAAACTTTGTAACGAAGTTACACCTACCCTGACGACACTTAACAGCTACCTGCATTAGCCATTATTAGGAGAAAGACTGGTAAATTTAGTTTCGATATACTTGTCGATTTGAACTGTAAATCACAAAGCATTCCCGGAAAGTGTATAAATAGTAACCATCAGCGCTTGATGTACCGAACACCACGAATAGCCATGACGCGGATTACAACTACTAAAACTATTGTGAGGTGTACTCAGACTATTACAAGGTGCACTGAGGTAATGCCGTGTACTTCCGAGGTTTATGAGGCGAACCTCAAGCGCGTTCTAATAACGCGATTTTAATTTTATTACACTTGAAACGGTCGACTATCATCAACATCGGATGTGCCGAAGAGACACCATTTTATATAGGATTCGTATATGTGACCGTGAGCATGGCTAGGTGGCGCTGCCCAAATACCATATAAAATCTTAGTAAACTCAAAATGATTTGACGGTCGAATGTGAAAAAAACTTGCACTCGGCGCTCTGTTCTTTTAATTAACCATAACTAGGGATTTAATGATAGCGATGAGAGATCGACAGCGATCTCGCGATCTCTGAACTTCGCCGGTCCGCAGCAATCATGTCAATTATCCGACAAAGGTGGAGCAATTTGTTGCACTCAATACAGTTTTTGCTGTAAGTGGGCAATTCCACGCCTCCGCTGGCGGTATAATGAGCGTGTTATTGGCGATGTCATCTGTCTAACAACGTGGGTCGGTGTGCGGAGCTGAACCGCGAACAACTCTGGTGGTACCAGGCCGTTACTAACGGTCAACGTGATAAACGTCTCTTTAAAGCGATAATTTTAACGAATCAGTCGGCAACAAAAGCGAAGCGATGTCACATTATCACATGAAGCCGTGACTACGCCTATGATTGAGCCTCATTATCGCGACAAAATTTGGCTTTTCCAAAACATAGAACATCAGCACCTCTTTTAATGGTCAACATCCTGCTTTTACCTGAATTCAACGTAGCGTTTATAAACTGACCCGTATCACTACAAGCAATAACGAACGTGCACAAGGATCTTTTACGATTATCGATTGTTTATTGTTATCATAGAGGGGTTAGACCTATGTTTTTATGTTGATTGTGTTAGCTATATACTTACTAGCTTAGTAACTAACACTATTAAAGCCTGGTCTAGTGGTAGCTGGTACAAGGCTCGGCTTTTGATTCGGAGGTCGTGGGTTCGATTCCCGCGTTGGAAACATGTGATTTCCAACATTTATATATATTATTGCTGTGGGGGAGCCATGCATCGGCACGAATGGGCCGGCTCGACCGGAGTTATACCACGGCGTATGTTTATGGTTCAGTGAGTGATTTTACCGGTGGTCCAACTTCCCTAATCCCCCTATCCCTATTCCCATTCCCTATTTCCTCATAAAGGCAGGCAATGCACTTGCGACTCTTCGGATGTTACGAGTTTCCATGGGCGACGGCCGTTGCTTTCCATCAGGTAACCCATCTGCTCGTTGCCCCCTCAATATCATTAAAAAAAAAACATTGGTTAGGACGATGCAGGCTGATCACCTGTTTGTTAATAAAATTATTCCTGTGTAACTGGCCCGGTTTCGATGAAACTGAACACCGTCACCGAAATCGGTGTGGGAATTTTATATACAGCTATATGTATATGTAACTTGTAAGTAACTCCCCTGGCAGATCGAGAGAATATTCCGTGTGCCTGGTCAGCAACAGGTGACGGCGCATAAGTCAGTTCTGATGTTGCATCAACAAACAACACTGACTGTTGTTCGTCGGTCGTTAATCGTAGTTTTATCGTCGATCTTAACGTCCGTTTTTATGGAATCAATATGGGGGGAATCAATATAGCGATTAACCTCGACACGGAAATTAAAAGGATTAAGTATTACTTTAATTGTTACTCTTTGTGCATTGCTTGGGTTTATATATAACCATCATCTATGGAGTACTAAAATAATTCGTAATTCGAAGAGAGAAGAAAAAACCGGCCAAGTGCTGACTCGGGCACGAAGGGTTCCGTACCAGTAGGGAGCAAAAAATTATATCGGAAACTTATTCTGAAACTTGAACAGTCTGAAATAAATAAATAATTATTATTTCGACAGTTGATCACGCTAAGCTAGCGATCGTGCGTTGTAGAGATTCGCCATCTAGTATTAAAAAACACGTTTGATACAACAAACGTGTTTTTTACCAGTTTTTACCCCTCTTAAACCTTTAATTTATTTGGTTTTCACTACTTGTTATAGTGGCAACAGAAATACATAATCTGAAGGCATTTGATTGACTATTATCTAAACAGGAACCACTTATCAATCTCTGAGGCTTTTAAATGATTGTAACAAAAATCTTGTATCTAAACTCAAAAACGCTTGAAGGTGTCATCGTAAAATGTTTATGCACAGCATAATTTCTTTTCCTGCCTGATTGGTCTTGACCTCGCTGAGGAGAACTCGACCTTCGACCAATGTTTAGCAATAACCCTGCGCGTGCGCCTAGCATTGAGTCGGGGGGGAGTATGAATTATTCACACTTCATACACTCCTGTGGCTTTACCATGAGTTTAAAGCAATAGTACTTTTCGATGCTTCGTGACTACGTAATTTTTAGTATGGCAAAATTTTACAGTGAGAGAGAGAAAATTACCATACGAAATATTTCCGTAGTCGGTATCGAGTATCGACAAATACTACTGCTGCAAACTCATTGTAGAGCTACCGAGTAGCATATGGTAGAGCTACCGAGTAGCATATGGTAGAGCTACCGAGTAGCATATGGTACAGCTACCGAGTAGCATATGGTAGAGCTACCGAGTAGCATATGGTAGAGCTACCGAGTAGCACAAGATAGCTACCGTAGTCGCTCTCCATCGGGTGATTCGTTTTTTAATTTCCCCTAATTTAAAAAAAAGAAATTCAGTCTACACGTGTTTTATATCAAAAAAAATTATGAGTTTTATTATCAAATTCAAATCCAAAATATTAAATTGATTCACAAGTGTTCTCTCTCTCTCTCTCAAGAACAAGCTAAATGTCCAAAAACAGAACACTCGACATCATTGGTATAAAAGAAACTTTTGGAACCTCACAATTTTAACTTCAAATTCAATCACTTTTGATTTTTAATTTTTTTTAATGATTGATTTCAATTATACATACATAATTACATACATTCATACTCTAGAAAAATATAACCCTCTTGGCGCAGTCGGGTAAAATCTAACCTAAGAAACTTTACCCGGGGTATAAAAAATTCTTTCCTTGTTTAAAAAACCTGGGACACAAATCTAGGAAAAGATTGCGTTACAAATCTGTGACTCAATTGTTGAGCGTGGGTCGTGGGTACAGATTCCGCCATCAGTACAAAAATATTTCAAACCACATTTCCAAAATGTACGATGTCTGGTACTAACTACTACTACTAACTTACACAAATCCCTCGGTTACAATAAATGGGACTCGACTGACGTAGTGTAGAGCGTTCAATGTCCATAGATATCATAATCATTTAATTTATTTCAGCTACAACGTAAACCGGAAAACATGGTTAAATGTCGCGTCAAACTTTGCCTCTCATCGCCGTGACATCCGTCTCGCCTCCGTCAATAGTTTTTTTTGTTTCAGACTTAACCCGCAGTTCATCAGACAATGCCTCCATTATTGTTCTCAGAAAAAACAACTGACAAACATCTCGTCATACACGAAGCCTCGTCGTCATCAGCACCATCTCCTACCTAGGTCTGTCAGGATTACTTTATGTAGGTAATATGATTATGAGCCCAAGGGGCGTAGTTTAAGATATCGCGCCTCGGGTTCTTGTAGCTTTCCTTTCCATCATCCTAGGGCCAATCGCCCTAGGGAAGCCCTGTCGGCCCTACCTCTGTCGCCCCTCGCGGCCTTAACTCTCCTGGCATTAGGATAAATACAATAAATAATAAATACAATAGACACTGAGTCACCGAACTAAACCCACAATTTGGTAAATAAAAAAAAATAAACGTTAGGCTGAGGGTCGGAAGAGCCGAAATGATAATGATGACCATAATTTAAGAACGATATGACACCAGCAGTTTTGAGGACACAAGGAGAAGCAGTCCAAAAAACAGGGGAGTAATGGGGCCCACCAGTGGCTAGGTCGAGTAGTGGTATATTAGTTACCATACATAATTTATGTGGATCAAAAGTTGGATGTTCGTCAGCTCCAAAGTCCAGGGTAGAGTACATTGATATAACACAAAGTGTTACTTTAGAACATAACGTGTGTGTGAATTTAGAGGGAAGGAGAGGAATTTCAGCCGCGCAGCGTCATGAGCTTGCCCATGCAAAAGTAAAAAATGTTAACGATTTTAAGGCTGAAACTTTTACAGTGAACAATAGACTCTTACACACGGTAGACCCTAAAGTAGGCATTATCTCTTTGCTGTGGTGAATGATGATGATGATGGCACTTTCCACCGCCATGTGGATACAGGGTGACAAGGACAGGTCGCCCCGCAAGGTGTAGCAGCCGCTAGCTGCACTATCGATCTACTAATTAACTAGTCACTAACTTACTACTTACTACCTCCATCGACAACAAAGTGACATTCAGATTGGCGATTAAAATAATTAAATCATATTTTGTGATGTTATTGAATAAATCCTTTAAAAAGCCTACACACACATAAAAAATATGAAAAATGCTCATAAAAATAATTAGAGCAGTTCATTATATATATTAATTATATAAGTGAATGGAACGGTTATACACAAATATACAAAATGTAGAGCGGTGCGAGCGATACATATAAATTAAGTCTACTTGAAATATTAAAACGAGTTTACTCCATTGCTTTGTAGATAAAATATCGAACAATCAATTATAATACACACAATTATAAATTGTATGGGAATTTAAACGGAACAAATACATCATTTAGGTACAGTGGAAACTCTAACGATAATTTAAACAAACTTACCTAAAATGTTTTTACTTCATCGATGAACAAGATAATCTTGTCATAAACAGCACTGTTTAACACGTATTTTATATCATTAGATAGTTTTTAATTAATTAAAAAGTCAAACAAAACTCTTAGTAGTCGGTCACGAGTAATCGACCGTTCGCGCGCAGCGCGCGTTTGCCGCCGACCGCGTACGATTTTCAAATAAATTTTCCAACATGGATGACATGGTCAGTATTCAGTAATTTGTTCAGTAATAATAATATTATGATAATCACTGAAATGAAGCTACTGGCGTGGGGTAAAAATATCGGCTTCGCTGAAATAATAATATTTCATCGATTTATTAACCTACTGGCTAAGTGCTAACCTTCTGGTTATAACTGACGACGCGAGCCTATTACTTTATAACATATTTTTTTTTTCTGAAACTTTTATTTTCCCATTGCGATAATAAATAATTACGAATCCTATAAATATACGGGGTGTAACAACATATAACCTCCTGGTTTTTGGAAGGAAAAATTCAGTTAAGATAATATTAAGCCCGACCGCACATAAGGTCATTAAGAAAATTTACAGTTTCCGTCTAAAAAGTGGCACCGGTGAAACCGCGCTTAAGCTCTATTCCGCTTCAAGTCGCTCCGAGACCACGATTTTAACTTTTGTACGATTGTGAGCTGTAACTCACATTAATTTAAGTGTATATTTAATTTGACGATATTTGAGACAAAACATAAATATCCCTTTAGCTACAACCAATAGAGTATCTAACGGTAAAAGAATGTTTGAAGAAGCTTTAAACGCTTACCTCTTTATAATATTTTTGTATAGCTGAACACAACATGAAGAAAAAAAAATCAAATTTTATAATGTTTAAAAATCTTTGTGCCAGCTGCAAGTAACCATTACTAAGGGATACTACGTATGCACGTAATAGGTTACATGCATACGTAGTATCTCATTTTTCCACACACTTGGTGTGGAAAAATGTTGTGTATAAATTTGTTATCCAGGTTGTAACAAAAGTAAGTGATAAAACTTTAGGGATCATGTGTTTGTGATAAACAGTTCACTGTGAAAGTAGCAGCGTTAGGAAGCGAAAAAAAATTATGATTTGCATGACCCCAGGTGCCCCAGCGATATGATTTTGCCCATATAAATCGCAAAATTTTTTTTGCTTTCAGCGTTGCCATTGATTAGAGTTCACTGTAAAAGTGAATAATAAAACTTTCAAGTTTAATAATATATATTGTAACTTTTAATTTAGTAAAGCTTCTATCGCTTTACTAAATCGACTGACTTGACTCTGACTGTATTGACGTTTTATGTTTACTCTGACTTGACTTTAGACTTGACGAAATTTATGTAAC